>CAIGRT010122593.1:0-14337 GCA_903798405.1 Fraxinus platypoda | reverse complement strand
GGTGGAGATTAAAATCAATTTTTTAGTAAATTTTGATAAAAATTAAACAGTTATGGATTCCATGAAATATGTTATTAAAATTAATTGTTAACTTTGATTTAGATTAAAATTTAAATTTCAATCGATACCAAACGTGATTTTATTAAAAAAAAGAATCTCAAAAGTTGGGGGCACGTGCCCCCCAGGACCCCCCCCGGTCTGCCCATGCATCCAAAAAGACTTGATTATGGATATCATTGAACGACTTCAACATTATCTATCAGCAAAAGTCTTTTACCTCTAAGACCCGTCGACCTATGTGATTTTTGGAACTCCCATTGTTTAGACTCATTAAATAGTTATATTCAATAACAACTTCTATAATTTTCGACCCCTTATACTCCATTAATCTGAATGTTACCATTACTGGAGACCACAATTTTAGCATGTTGCCAATTAGCATCACTTTTCATCTTGAGTACTAAACTATTTTATTTGATTAGTTTCCTTTTGAATTTATCTACAATCTCTCTTTATTAAGTATTACTCACTCTAAAACCAAACTCTTGTTCTTTGGATAACAATTATAAAAGTAATAAGAATCATCATAGTACTCTATTGTACCAATGACTTAGGGATAGGGGATTCTCTCCATGTATAAAATTAACTATCAAGAGTACTTGGTCATTGTGCATTCCCCATCAATCTCAAATTCTCCATGTATAAAATTAACTATCAAGAGTACTTGGTCATTGTGCATTCCCCATCAATCTCAAATTTTGCATACTCTTTCTCGAAGATCTTGATATCGAGATCATCATTGAATATTGGTGGACAATATAATCTTCACCTAAATCAACATCTATTTGTTGCTCAAGATTGAAAAGGACAAAAGGATAATGGTCATTATAATCGTCCTTCACAATCGACTTCACTATGGTAGTCACACTATCTATGCACACAATTCTATCATGTTGATCCCTATCACCTCCCTCAAACATATCGCCTTCAAAGGAACCCAACAAAACCCATTGTTGGACTTTCAAAATATTCACCTCTTGTAGTAAACCATTGATTAGCCAATAGATTAGTGTCATGTACTCTCAATACTAAATCTCAATCAATAAAGCTTCACGAACAAGAATGTGTCCCTATTAGGAACATGGTTATGCTCTGATACTAAATGAAGCAGAGAAAAATGTCTATCACTAGTTCCATAATCACTTCTTCCTAAGTTCAAGATCAAAGTGTGCCACTAGTCCCATAATAATTATGAAAAAAATCCTTGTAAGACACAGGTAAAAAAGCTTTATAGTACGTCTTTACCAAATGCCCATAATTACCCCTTTAACGAATTTTCAATCTTGTTACGAGTACTCTTCCTATTGCTGCTAATAGTATTTTCATTTCTTTAGGTACTATACTTGGTACCACTAAGATATTGCGTGACACAACACCAGGATAGTGCACAACCCCTATGAAGGCACTGCTTTTGCACAGCGTCAATGTCGTGTACAAGTAGCAAACTTATGGACTGTTGTTACCCTATTTGCGTGCGCACTAATAGTTTGACCTAGTCATTTTCGACCACGAGTTATGTTATGAAATAAATGAGATAATTGGAAAGATGAAATAAATCAAACAAGTACAAGAACACCAAGATTTTATATGGAAACCCAAAACGGGAAAGAACCACGAGTAGAGGAGAAAAATTCACTATAATTAAGAAATTAAATTGATTTTAATACATTCAATCTAAATCTGACAATTCCTCACAAGTTTATAATGTTTTCAATGCTACCCAATTGCTATGAAGAGGTTAAATCACATGGAGTATATATAGGAGCCTAATTTTATTGATTTGGATGAAATAGAATGTAAGAAAAGAATCAAAATCGCGAAAGGATTCTATAGCTGAAAAGATTGCCGCTCGAGCTCCAAGCTAAAACTGAGCGAACGGCGGTTGTGACACTCAAGCACCGAGACTGTAGCGCTAAGACGATGTAATCCTATCTAAATTCTTATGCTTCCTTCGTCATGGGCGGCTAGGCACCCTGAAGCTAGAGCTTGGGTGCTAAGTTGTTGTCCAACATTCCGAAACCAAGTTCTCAATTATCTAAAGTTTTTTTTTCCCAATCAAAACTTTCAATTCTAGATGAATTTTGATCACCTTTTCAACCAAACTTCCAAACTAAGGTTCCTTTATCAACCAAACATCAATTCCAAATTGAATTGAGTCACAATACAATAAATCTCCACCTTGATACAAATTCCAATGTCATGAATTACTCTTCACTATTCAACAAGAAATTCTCCACCCCTTCCACATAGGCCCCTAAGCGCTAAATTAATGACACATGCATACTAAGTTCGAGCATTAGCAATGAGAAGTGGTTTAGTCATCATATTAGTGTGATTCTCCTTGGTATTAACCTTACTCACTAAAATATCACCATGAGCAATCACATCACTCACAAAATGATACCTCACATAATGATACCTCACATCAATGTGCTTTGTCCTCTCGTGAAATATTTAATCGTTAGTCAAAAAAATAGCACTCTAATTATCACAACAAATTGTAGAAATCTGCAAGTCTTCACTAATTTCACCAACCAAACCCTCAATCACATAGCCTCCTTACATGCCTCTGTAATAGCCATGTACTCTGCTTCATTGTAGATAATGCTACTGTATTTTGCAAAGTAGCCTTCCAACTGATAGCGCAGCCTCCAAGAGTATATACATACCCTGTAAGTGATCTTATCTTATCAAGATCTCATGTATAATCTGAATCTATATACCCAATGACTCTATCTGTATTTCTACTAAAATTCAAGCAAGCATTAGTAGAGTCCCTCGCATATTTGAATATTCAATGCACTATTTTCCAGTGTTACTTGCCAGGATTTGCCATGTATATGCTAACACACCAATTGTATGTGCCAAATCTGGTCGTGTACAAACCATAGCATACATAAAGGATCCAACTGCACTTGAATAAATAATTCGAGACATATAATTAATGTCTTCAAGTCAGATGATATTTTAAAGTGAGCAGTCAAATGAGTAATAATAGTTTTTGCATTCAGCATATTGAGCCAGTGAAGTACTTTCTCAACGTATCTTTTCTGACTCAAATACAATCGTCAGCTTTCCTATCCTTCAAGATCTTTATACCAAGAATCGTCATTCCTGTACCTAAATCTTTCATCTCAAACTCTTTACTAAGCTAAGCTAATCTTTCACCTTTCTGACCTCTACTTTATCTTTAACTTCTATCAGTATGTTATCAACATACAGTAGTAGATATGTAACTGACCAATCATCACACTTTTTGAAGTACACACAACTATTATAACTGCTTCTAATGAAATTATAAAGTTTCATGAATGAATCAAACCAATTATACCCCTACCTTGGTAACTACTTTAGTCTATACAAAGACTTATTCAACAACCACACATACTTATTTTTTTCTAGTGACTATTTAACCCTCTGGTTGTTGTTTGTAGATATTCTCCTCAACTTCACCATACAAGAATGCTGTCTTGAGATCCATCAGCTCAAGTTCCAAGTCCTCCTTAGCCACAACTCTAAACAAATCTCTAATTGAGCTATGCTTTACAACTGGTGAGAACACATATGTAAAGTCAACACCTAGAATATGACTGTAACCCTTATATCTAGCCTCTTCACCAAGTCCCATGTGTTATTTTTATTAAGTGACTCCATCTCCTATATAAAAGTCAACCATATGCTAGAATCATTGTAACTAACTGCTTTTGTATACGTGACACGCTCTTCAATAGAATCAATACTGTCAACCACAAAAAATGAATAAGCTACCATGTCTGCCTCTCCATACTTCTGTGAAGGCCTAATTTTTATGTGAGATCTAAAGTGTTACTCTTCTTCAGCTCTTAACTAGATTGATCTAAAGCCTCTGTTTTCTTTTCTAAACTAATTTCCAACTCCACTCAAGATTTTGATTCTGATGCTCAGTTTTACCAGAATCTCCAAGAGGCAAATTTTGAACCATTGCAGGTTCATCAAATAGTACATCTCTACTAACCACCCCCTTCCCTATTTTTGGACACTACAACTTATATCCCTTTACACTTGGTTTATACCCAAGCAAGATGCACTTTCTAAACATTTGCTCCAACTTCTCATTATTCACATGAGCATAAACTGGACACCCAAATACTTTTAAATTAGAATAACTAGAAGGATTACCAGAACATACCTCTCCTAGTGTCTTTTTCTCAATAGCAACTGAGGTAGGCGATTAATGAGAAAACAAGTTGTAGTAGCAGCTTCAGCCCAAAAGGTCTTGGGCAACCCAACATTTGAGATCATACAATGAACATTTTCCATCAAAGTTCTATTCATTCGTTTTGTCACACCATTCTACTATAGAGTTTCAGACACTGTCAATTGTCTCAAGATTACTTCCAACTTGCAGAAGCTATTGAATTCATCTGAACGAAACTCCAACCCATTATCTGTGCGTAGACATTTTACCATCTTCTCTATCATTGTTTTCCACTCTTAGAGGGTTGCAAACACATCACTCTTCCGTTTCAAGAAGAATACCCAACTCTTTTTGAGAAATCATCAATCACTATCAACAAGTAATAAACACCTCCTTTAGAAGGTATCCTCATCAGTCCCCATAGATCTGAATGGATAAACTCAAGTGTTCCCTTCATGTTGTGCATGTCTTTAACGAATCTAGCCCTTTTTCTATTTCTCAAAGACACATTGCTCACAAAACTTCAATTTACTGATCTTCTGCCCATCGAGAAGTCATCTCTTAATCAATTCTGCCATATCATTCTCACTTATATACCCAACCACATATGTCAAAGTTTTATAACTTCTTCATCTGTCAAGGAAGAAGTAGTAACTATTACATCCCCTGCAATCATTGAACCTTACAAAATGTATAATTGCGTAGAGCATTTATGTCTTTTTATGACAACAAGAGCATCTCTGCTCACCTTTAAAACTCCACATTTACCGGTGTATCTATACCATTTTGAATTAAAGGTACATAAAGATATGAGATTCCTATTCAGTTTTGGAACGTGCCTTATATTAGTCAGTGTCTTGATAGATTCATAAAACATTCTGATCCTATACTAACTCTGGCTATTTTACAAGGTACTTCCCATAGTCACAACACCTCTCGAAACTATCCCATATGTTGTAAACAAGTCCGTGTTGGGACATATATGAAATGTACTACCCGAGTCAAGTACCCAATCCTCACAAGATTTGAAATCACTATCAGAAATCATAAAAAGTTCTCCTTCACTTTTCTTTTCTTCCACAACATCAGCTTCTCCTTTATTTTTCAGGTTGTTTTCCATTATCTGTAGTAGCAATAGCCATTCTATTTCTATTTTTCAATTGTAGCAATCAACTCTAATGTGTCCCTTCTTTTTATAAAAGTGACATTCCTTCTCTTTATCTGCCCCTAAAATTTTCACTAAAATTTCTATCTTGGTTCCTTTTACGGACAACCAGGCCCTTAGCCTGACTTCCAGATCCAACTAAAAGATGCTTTCTCTTTTCTTTTGACAATAAAATATGATAGACCTTGTGTACAGTGAGAGTATCACAACTGTAGAAGATAGTACCTCTAAAAGTCGAATATGAAGGCGACAGTAAACATAACAACATTAACGCAATATCTTCCTCATCATACTTAACTTCCAATGTTTCTAAATTATCCACAATCTTTGAATGTAGATTGGTGATCATCCTCAGACATCCTATGAGAATACAAGCGCTGCTTCAAGTGTAACTTACTGATCAAACTTTATATCATACAAAGCTGCTCCATCTCAACTACAATGCAGCGGCACTCTTCTCCTTTAGAACATGCTGAAATATGTGATTTGATAGATAGAGATGAATTTATGATGGGGCTTTTCGATCCCTACGCTACTTTCCATCCTACGTCTAGGTTGAAGGCATTTTATCAAAACCTGAGAAGGCATCATCCAAATCTATCTGTGCAAGAACGCACATCATCGCTTGCCATAAAGAAAATATCGTGTTGCAGTCCAATAAAGGGATATCATATTTCATCGTTACCATGTAGAATATCAACATTGCTCTAATACCAGTTTATTATGAAATAAGTGAGATAATTGGTAAGATGAAATAAATTAAACAAACATAAGAACACCAAAATTTTACGTGAAACCCCAAGATGGGAAAAAATCATGGCCAGTGGAAGATAATTTACTATAATCAAGAAATCGAATTGTTTTACAAGATTTGGTGCACTCAATTTAAATCTAACTATTCTTCACAAGTTTCTAATGTTTTCAATGCCATTCAATTGCTCTGAGAGGCTAAATCACGTGGAGTATATATAGGAGTATAATTTTAGTGTTTTGGATAAAATAGAATGCAAGAAAAGAAAGAGAACCGCGAAAGGATTCTACAGCAGGAAAAGACTGCCGCTTGAGCGTTTGGCGGTCTAAGTAACCAGCGGTCACAACACTTCACAACACTCAAGCGCCACAACTGTAGCGTTGAGACATTGTCTTCATGTCTAATTTTTTGTGTTTTATGCATCATGTGCGCCTAGGCACCTCGAAGCCAATGCTTGGACGCTAAGTTGCTATCCAACATTCTAAAACCAAGTTCGCAAGTATCCAAAGTTTCTTTTTTCAATCAAACTTCCAAACCTAGATGAATTTTGATCCCTTTTTTCAGCCGAACCTCCAAACCAAGGTTCCTTTATCAACTAAACATCAATTCCAAATTGAATTTGGGTCACAGTACAACAAGTTATGGCCTCTTAATGCTGTCCAACCTGATCCATTGTCCGATGTCTTTAAATTTTATCTTAAATTCTTCAATCTTCTTTGGTCTCAAAATTAATTCCGGTGAAATTTTAAACAAATAATTATATTGACCTATACCCACATTTTAAGGATTTTTAAGAATATAATAGAAAAAAAAATTAAAGTTAAAATTCATCTTTTTTACCCACACTTGCAGGGTCTTCATGAATTTAACCAAAAACAAGATCTAAAGGCCAAAACTAATAATAAAAAACATTTATCCATTTTCTAATCTCATTTAATTTTAATTTTAATCATCATAAATGATATAAACAACCCTAAGAGGTGGAGGATCGATCATCATCCTTTTTTCCCTCAAGTAATAAAAAAATATTTTTAAAAGAGTAAAAAAATTAAATCACTATAATTAGATAAATAAATATTATGTAATAAAATTTTAATCATGATTTTAAGGTTCATAGAAGGAAAGAAGAAAATGAATATTTAAAGAACAGAATATATATATATATTTTTTGAAATTTTAATTTATTTTTGTACTTTGTGTTTAAAAGTTAGAAACTTACAAAAGGTTTGAATGTCATTACCATTTTAAATACCATGACTTTTATAAACTTCTAAAAAAAATTAGTTGAATATATTAAGACTTTTTAAAGGCTTTTCAAAAATCCAAAAAGGTCTCTATTGAATACATCCTGACTTTTAAAAAGTTGTAAAAAGTTTACATTGAATATCTCTAAACTTTTTAAATTCGTAAAAGTCTTTAAAAGTTTTCAAGTGACAAATATCGATACCATTACTTTTACTTTTGTTTTTGTTTTTGTGATTTTCCTTCCATAAAATCCCAGATCCAGAGGTTGAAAGCATATTTCAAGAAGAGAGGAAATAATGAAGAAATTGTAGCATCTATTTCATTTTGTAAATAAATCAAACAAACCATAGAATTATTACCTTAAAAATAATCTACAGAACATGGACAATATATGTTTTTTGAATCTGTTCATGAGTGTAGAACTGTTAAAACTCAAGGGAAAACGAAGGAAAAAACACTTTAAAAAAAAATGGAAAAAACCTATAAACATGAAATACATCAAAACAAACCACAAACATGCACACCTAGAATTAATCACAAAAAAATGAAACAATCCAAAGCTATAAGAGGATTGTTAATGTCCTCCAAGACAAAATCCACGTCCATTCCTTGATTGCACTGAACTTCTCCAGCGGAAATATCATCAATTTTTGCACTAATCTGTTGGTTAATAACATCCCTTTTGCTCACTACTACTTTATTTCTCCTGGTTAAATCATGACTTGGACTTGCAGTTTGAGGCCGGGAATTTTCTCTTTTCCTACCAGATGATGAAGAAATATTTGTATTTGCCCTCGAAATTGTAGATGAATTCCTACAAGAACTGTTTTTTGATACATTTGTTGGAGTAGTCCCGGGCAAGTTATCCCCACTAAATCTTCTGCTTGGAGAGGGTGACCTCATTAGTCCTCTATTAGAGTTTGAAATTGCAGAATTCTGCTCTTTTCGGAAGCTTTTTTGTCGAATGATGGACGGGGAAGAAGCCCGGGGTCTTTTCTTGGGTGTCGCTTGTTGAACCATCTCGTTTGAAAAGTTTTCTTGGACGATGGATTTTTTGAGTACTGGTTCCACAACCGGTTTTACCGAGTGCTCGAAATTACTCTGAGGCTGAACTCTTGAATACACTGCTGTTTTTTCGAGACTTTTCCTGGTTTGATTTAAGCCTATTACATGTGGATTCTCCTTCATACAAGACCACAAGAACTCATTCGAAAATGACCTGTCCTTCGTGCACAAGGCCGTAAAAGAAGAAGACGAAGAAGTAGAAGATAACGACGATGCCATAGAACATCCATTGCTCGGGCCACCATTCGAGCAAGAAAACGACGAAAAAGAAACTGAGGAAACAGAAGATGGGGATGGAGAAACAGGTCTATCAGTTATTTGAGGATTAATGACAGAAACTTGAGCTTGTGAAATAACAAGTTTATCATGAACTAGGTTATGATCTTCTTTGAATTTTTTCTTTGATCTACATTTGCTAATGCAAGAACCCATTTGATTTGGGATTTGAATTTGAAACAGAAATGAAAATTTAGAAGAAGACCAAATAATTTTTGAAGGGTTAAGCTTGAAAATGTCTTTGTATATAATATGTAACAAATATAATTGTTAAAGGGTAAAGAGAAAAAGTATATTTAGTGGCTTTTACTTTTTGTCCCTCTTTCATAATTTTAAACTTTGTTGCCGGGTAACATTAATCCGTTGGATAACGGTTATATAGAGTTTAGCTATGATGTTTTCTTTCACTTTTTCTAGCCTTTTGGCTTTGGGATATGTGGAATGTTGAGTTTTTACTCTTGGTAGGTCGTTTGAAATTAATTTGAGTTTCTTCTCCATATGTATTTAAGTTAGAAAAAATAATTATTGCATTTCATTTGTCTGAACTGAACTATTCTAATATAATATTTGGATGATATTTAAAATCTTATTGATAGACAAAAGATAAAGAAAAAAAAA
Source organism: Fraxinus platypoda (assembly GCA_903798405.1). NCBI lineage: Eukaryota > Viridiplantae > Streptophyta > Magnoliopsida > Lamiales > Oleaceae > Fraxinus > Fraxinus platypoda. Next base: position 4,980 of record CAIGRT010122593.1, on the reverse strand, counting down.
TCAAAAAAGGCATTTTTTGAACTCAAGCAGCTTCAATATGAACTCAATCACTATAGCTATTTACAAACTGACTTAGACGGAAGCATAAGAAATGAAGACACTTTCAAAGATCAGTTAATTCTATAAATATCCTTAAATTCCGTAATCAAAAGTTCAATAATTCAAGANAAGAAATGAAGACACTTTCAAAGATCAGTTAATTCTATAAATATCCTTAAATTCCGTAATCAAAAGTTCAATAATTCAAGAGTGTACACCGAACGATTGAAATAAAATTGAGAAATTCTCTCAACAACATATAATTCAATTCAAAGCTTACAATGATAAAGTTAACCCTATTAAATACATAGTCTAAGGTGCTTAAAATGGCAAGAACACATGCTTAAAGGAAATACCCACTAGGGAAAGTAAAAGCCAAATTAAGGAAATAAAAAACAGCTACGGGATTGAAATAATCTGTCTGTATATTTTCAGACATGGAATTGATGGAAATAATTGAAGGAAATTAGGTGTATAATCATCATCATCATTATCACAAGCCTTCAAGAGAGAGAGAAAATCACGCCCTAGAATAACGAGAGAATATGGCAATATGAAATCAAACAACAAGAACACAAAATTTACGTGGAAATCCAATTGGAAAAAAACCACGGGAAGAGGTGAAGAATTCACTATATCAGAAGTAAGATGTAAGAAGTTACAATATGTTGTACGGGGATTTCACAAGACTCTTCTCCTATATCTCTATCTGTGAGTCTCTCTCTATTAATCTGGATTCCCCCAAGATCAATCTCTGGGTCAATCAGATTAATATGTGTAATGCACCACATATTTATAATACAAGACATATTAGAGGAATTAATATAAATAAGAGTCTAATATAAGGTAAAGTCTTATTATAATAGGTAAAACCAATAACGAAGTATTCGAGTTGAAATAGGAGTCCAAAAATACCAAATACGGGTCACAACCGAACTCTAACAAATCTATACATTGACACGAATTTTGTAGCATGGAATAAAACTTAACTCCTTAACTCAAACAAAATTCTCCAAACAAAACACTTCACCAAATTACTCCACATCTTCCACAAAGTCCAATTAAGACAAATTCAGTAATTGTCAATTGAATCCAAGCATTGCTTAATGCAGGATTACCTTAGGTACCAAATTTCGTCGAATTATCATCACGAGCAATAAGAATATCAAGATCACAACTCCACATGAGCTAGTAGAAGGTTCCTCAGTACCAAATTTACTTATTACAACGAGCAACCCGATCACAACTAACTCTATCTATGTCAATGCTTATCAAACCATAAGCAATCAAATTAGCATTGTCGATCCTTTAGGTCTAATATCTTTTTTCTACAATTTAGTGACACCTGCATCAAACGTGATCGTCGAACCTTCCAAAACATATAATTCGGACATTCCCTGCCCTTTATCACGACTTGATCCATACGTTGCTTCTCCTCTAAATTTCAAACAAAAATCCGTTATAACGAAAAATCTTGTTGTGATCTAAAAGCAGAATATCAACCTTCATAATTGCATCCCGAAACAATGAAACATCATTATGAGTTGATCAAACATCGCTCTAATACGAAACCAAACTCTCGGGAACTATCGAACCTTAACTCTGATATCACTTGTTAGAAATAAAGCGATACCATTGCTATAATACCAGTTTATTACAAAATAATTAGATAATATGGCAATATAAAATCAAATAATAAGAACACAAGATTTATGTAGACATCCAACTGGGAAAAACTACGGGCATAGACAAAATTCACTATATCAAAAGTAAGGAATCATAATATGTTATGCGAGATCTCACAAAACTCTCTCCAGACATTTATCTGTGAATCTCTCTTTTTTAACCTAGATCCCCCCTGGATCACTCTCTAAATCGATCAAATAAATATGTTTGATATACCACATATTTATAATACAAGGATTCCTATCATACTAGAAGAATTAATATAAATAAGAGTTTAACATAAGGTGAAGTTCTATTACAATAGGTAAAATCAATAATGGAGTATTTGACTTAAAATAGGAGTTCAAAAACTACCAAATACGTCTTTGACTTCTTCAAGACATACTACCAACTCCCAATAGAATTGGCATCACAACCGAACTCTAATAGATTATTTTGGTTACCAATTATTCTACTTATATAGATAACTTTCTACAGATAGGTTGACATATGCATATGTGTCCCTTGATTTGAATTTCTAAATTCAAATCAAGTAACACGTGCATATGTAATTCTATCTGTACAAAAATTTTGTATGTGTAGCAGAATTCATTCATCTATACTAATTTTCTTAACGAAATGAAACTCCAAAACATAATATTAAATATGGAAATAACCCACCAATTTTGTATTATAAGTTGGTCGACCCATTTAGATGTCATCATGTGTACCCTTACAATTTGATTAATTATATATACGATGTAACACGCAATTACTTACAAAAAAAGTAGGTCAGGTTCTCAACTTTTCGAAAATCTTATATTTGTTCATCTTTTTATCTTCGATGGACAGAACTTTATCTCGATTTTCTCATATTATAATACATTAACAATAAGAGATAGAACATCATAGATAAGCTTGTTTGAGATTATAATTTTCATGTATAGAATTGATTTCAGATATATAATTAAGTAATGGGCACCACGATTGAGTACAAAAATAAAATAAAATTTATATGTCAAACCCAAAGTGCCATAGCACTAATTAAACTAGCAACTAATCTGCATCTCTATAATTTAATTTAAATTTTTTTTTTTTTTGTGTGGAATTATTTTAACTGGTTTAAGAGAATTTTTATTAATTTTTTAATTAGATATGGATTTAGCAAGATGAGTGTAGTTAGTCTAACATGTTCTCTTAATCTGTTGGGATACGATCCCACCAAATGTAATCCACCTAGTTTGCTGTTTACATCTTTAATCGATCTGAGATTTTACCGTCAACATACTCCAAAAGATGGTCATTATTTGAGAACACCAATTTGAAATCTGATACCCGTTTAACTTTAGACAGATGGAATTGCTCGTTTAAACATGTTGCGCGTATTGAGTATTAGGTTTCATCTTAAAATGGACATCCCTTATTTAAAAAAAAGGTAATTTAAGATCTTATATGTTATTTAATATTTTCATTCGTAATCGACGTCAAGTTTTGCACAATATATACACTCATCCAAACTTCCCCAAGATACATAGTTAATTCAAAATCTTTGCGCTTTAAGTATATATTGAATTATATAATCTGATAGTTGAAATATTTTAAAGAGAAAAAAATAATAAAAAGCAATCGAATGGAAAGTGTCGAGAATTAAATTTAAAAAAAATAAATAATTGTTTCTTTTAACTCCATAGTGAATTCCATCATCTAAACGTTGACACCTCAAAGACTATATTATTCAATAAGCTAGTATAATCCGAGGAGATAAGTTTAAATGTATTTAATATTCAAATTTTATTTCTACTTAAATTTATGTCAAATCTAATCACAATGGACAGCGGTGGCTTTTTGACCCCTTGCCTTGCCGTGGATATTGTGCGTGGATTTTTATTTTCAAAGTATGATTTAATTTTACACACATAAATTTTGGGTTTTGATACTCAATAAATCCTAGACAATGATGTAGAACGTTGGATTATTTTTTCACATGCCTTGGCTGATGGTGAATGGAAAAATTGGGTAAGATTATATTACCCTTGGTTTTTGAAAAATAAAATTGCATTTTTGTTTTTTTAATATCTTTTTATCCCTTTATTCTCATGTAAGTCAGATTCTAATTTAAATAAATAAAAAACAAACACAAACTAGGACATCAGACGTGTGTCATTTAGGGTGTGTTTAAGCTACATTATTTTGAAAGAATATATTTTCGAACAGTAGATTGATGGAGAATGTGTGATTGAAGAAGAAAGAAAAGTTATTGATGTGATGAAAAATATTATTTTATTGAAAAATGTGTGGTTGAAAATGAGTAACAGAATGATAATAAAAATTTTAATGTGGCTCAAACAGGGGCTTAGAGACACTATATGAATGGCGTTAAGATTTGAACTCAATGCCCCAAAAAATATCAAAATAAGAAAGAAAGAAAGACAGCAATTTACTTATTATTATTATTATTTGCTGCGAGATTTGCTGATTTTTGTTGAGATCTTGTTTGTTGATGTCTTTGCTGCACTTCAAGATTCTGTTATGTGTTCTTATTTTTTGTTGCTAAGTTTGGTTATTGAGTTTGGCTGTTAAGATTTTGATGTGTTCGAATTGGGTGTTTAGGGGCATTCAGTTGTCGAGTGTATAATCAGGGTTGTATGTGGCTGCACTTCAATAGGGTTGTAATCTAGTTGGCTCATTATAAGTAGGGACGATTTTCACAATTTTTTACAAAGGTAGGTATGTTTTAGTCAATTCAGTTTTAAAGGTAAGGATGTTTTTCGTAAACTTTTTTCAAAGGTAGGATTATAACACGTAGAACTTATAAATGGGTAGGAATGGTTATCACAAGTTCAATTTCATGCTAAATAGAAAAGGACACGTCCAGTTCATCTTCTCCATTCATATGTGATGACATTTACCATTGAAATCTGATTAGTTATTTACACATCACATTTTAATTGTTCTTCTCACTTTACCCCTTATTTACACCCCTAATAAGCACAAAATGGGAATGGACATCTTCAATTTATCGACCATATATTTAATCGCTTCATCTACTATTCCAAATTTTATGAATAATCCAGTACTACAACATCCATTGTTCTTCACAAGGTGAAGTACAATGTCCTTTACATCATTTCTTATTTATTTAATGGAATAATTTTATAAATTATTTCATATTACTGTTAGTTTTGAACAGTTAACTGTGAAGGTGGGAAGAAGACCATAATGGAAAATTTGGGTAAGATTATATTACCCTAGGTTTTTGAAAAGAAAAATTGCATT
>CAIGRT010122584.1:0-13065 GCA_903798405.1 Fraxinus platypoda | reverse complement strand
GTGTTCTTTTAACTTTTATTTAGTACAATTTTCTTTTGTTATTTTGACACAAAAAATATATATAATTTGTTGGAAAAGTCATGGCTTGGCCCAGATATTGAGTCTGGCCCAATAATTGTTTGGACTAGAGTTCAGTGTTATAGCCCAACCCCTAGAACCCACGAAAGACTGACGTCATGTTAGGTGCTAATGGTGATGACTCTTCAACAACTCCTTCCTTTTATTATTTTTAAGTCAATCAACAAAAAATGAGAAAATAAAAAAAAAAATGCAAAAAAATTCACTTCAAGTCATTTGGGAGAAATAAGGGTTTTAAATTATAAAAAAATAAATTAAGAACAAAAAGAGAGATTTTCTCAATTCTCATCCCCACAAAGAAAGATGATCAAGAAAACAGCACCCGATCATCAAACTGGAAAACCCCTCAGACAACCCATTGTTCTCACTATCATAATCTACTACCTCACATCCCAAACCTCACTTTCACTCTTGCTTTCATCCCATCCTACGCCCCCTCCAATTCCAATTCTTCCCATTCCAACTTCACAGCAAATCTCATGGCAACTCACAGAAATGGCGATGTTCTTGCACTTTGGTACCAATACTTTCACAGACTCGGAGTGGGGGACAGGGCATGTAGACCCTTCTGTGTTCAACCCCACTGCATTAAATGCCTCGCAGTGGGTCAATGTGGCCAAAGACAACGGATTTTCAAGAGTTATATTGACTGTAAAACACCATGATGGATTCTGTCTTTGGCCCTCTGAGTATACTGATTATTCCGTGAAGTCTAGCTCTTGGAGAAATGGAACCGGTGATGTCGTGAAAGAGTTGACCGAAGCTGCTAAGAGTGCTGGAGTGCCTTTGGGAGTTTATCTTTCTCCTTGGGATAGACACGAGCCTACTTATGGGGAGACTCTTGAGTACAACGAGTATTATATGGGGCAGATGACCGAGTTGCTCACTAGGTACGGTAAAGTTTCTTGCTTTATGCTTCTTTTGTAGATTTACGATGTGTGTTCTGTTTACGTTTGAAGTAATTTGAAATTTTGCTGATATATATATATATATATATATATTTATTTATTTATTTATTTATTTATTTTGTATGCTGTTGGAATTGTATTGTTTGGGAACTTTGCCTTGTGGATTAGTAATTGATTTCGTGGGTTGATGTACTGGTTAAATTTGGAAGGGCGTCTGATGTTTGGGCAATCGTGGAAATAATTGTTAGTTTCAGTTCTGGTGAAGCAACTGATTCATATATGTTAGTTCTGTTTGATTAATTATGTTTTAAGGAAAGATTTTTGGTGGAAATAATTGCTAATTGGACTTGGTGAAGCAATTGAAGGCGTGAGTTGGGCACTAACTAATTCACGAGAGTTTCTCAATTAGGAGTGCATTCTGTGTAATCATGTGAAGATGAGATGGTGATGATCTTTATGACAAAGTTGTTTTACCGCTCAATTAGTACTTTTGGGTGGCACGGCATGAATACCACACAACATTTTCGTTCTACTAGGATGAAACTGGGTCTATCAAGCGTGATTGATAATTAATACTCTGTAATGCTGTGCATCTTGATGGCTGAGTAAAATTGAGCAAAAAAATGTGCGGACCAACTTATTTGCCATTATTTCGCTTTCAGAAGCTAGTTTTGAGTTGTGACTTTCATGAAGTTTTTATGTCAATGCCCTTGAGATTGGGTGTGACTTTAGGAGACATTCACCCATCCTTAAGGAACATTAAGGCTTATCTGCTTAGCCCTTAAAAAGTACTGTCATTCTTACCCTGTGAGATGTGCACCTGGCACGCTTATTGATTCTTGATGGTTTTGTCGAATTATCTTCGACTAGGTCAAGTAATATATATTAGTCTGCTTTTTTTTAGATATGAAATGGACCAAACCCTGGTAGCATAGTCAGTTTTACCCAAACTCAGGTAGATGTAATATGCTTCCTCCTCCATCTCCCTTCCATCTTCAAGTCTTCCTAATTTTCCTATGTAACTTCACATTTAACAAGAAGGAAGAAGTCTCAAGCGGTAGAAAATACATTCTTCTAATCGCCAAGAATGTAATTCTAGATTCCTTAGGTAATTATGACCTCGATATACTATTGCTTCTAGAAAAGGAACTAAAGCCTGTAGTCTTCTTCCTATTCAAATTTTCTTTCATATGACAAATTATTTGATCTTATTGAGCATTTTTTATCCATCTTTATGGTGTTGGATTTCCAAAAAATATACATGAAGCTCTAAATGTTAAATGGACAAAGGTACTACTTGAAGAAATGAGAGCTATCAAAAAAAGTGGTGAATGGGAATTGGAACCAAAAGGTAAAAACAGTTGGCTGTGAGTGGATGTGTAAAGCTGATAGGAGTATAGAAGGATTTAATTACAAGTTGGTTGCTTAAGGATTCATAGTATTGATGATGAGGTAACTTTTGCTCCCATAGTTAGGTGAATATTGTTCAAATTTTATTATCTTTAGCTGCTAACTATTATTAGACTTTGCAACAACTTGAAGTAAAAACACATTCCATAATGTTTGCATTGAAAGATTTCCCAAAGCTGTTAAAGAATGGACTACACTCCAAGTCAAGGTATTGTACTTACATTTTTAAGCATGCAATGGATGGTCAGATTTCTATTCATATAGTTTATGTTGATGATAACCCTAATTGGTGATGTATCAGTTGAGATAGATGTATTGATGATATTTCTTGTTAAACGTTGTAATGTTAATTACTGCTTGGAGAATAACGTGCAAGTTCAACTGATCTCAGGTTGCATCAACTTCTACACCAGCATAATCTGAGAAATCCTTCTCATCCTAGATGGTGAATTTAGTATCCTTTTAGCTAATATCTGGCCTAGTAGAGGGCATAACTTTCATTTTCCTTTCAGATGTGTTTTCTCCAATTGAGACCCTTCCAAATAATTTCCTCCATTGAGTTTGAACTCATCAGACATATTTTGAAGCTCCCATAACCTGGGTTGTGAGCATTGTCTGGAGAAAATCAAGGTAGGTGTTACTTCAAATACTGGCCTTGATAATTCATGGATCTCTGAGTAAAGGAGTTTCTTTGAACAAGAGCAGAAAAAAAAATTGTCTGATAATTAAGGTCAGATACTCAGAGATACCAGTGATTAAGGCTGTAACTATATGATTCAAATATTGGCAAACGGAAAAAGAAAAAAACCGATCTTCATGGATCTAATACCATGTGGTTAGTAAACATTTCGTTCTAAACTAGATGAACGGGGATTATATAGAAACGTGAAAGGAAAGAACCATTTTCGGCCTACAGAGAATCGAGAAAACTAAAGCTATATATAATATACATATTATCTTAGTCAACAATACGGGCTGTAAATTTCAAGAAATATACAGAATATCCTGGCATAAAAAAGATGAATGATAATTTCAGGAAGTTTCTACATGAATTGTGCCATATTGGCTGCCATGTCTATTACATCCTGTTTTCGGTTTCTTACTTTCTGTAATTTAATATATCCCATATTGAATCTCATTTACCTTATCCGTAAAATGTTGAATCTCATTGCATTATGAATTAGGCATGAACTGACATCGTTTTCTTACTTGAATTGGATCAGATATGGTGAAATAAGAGAAGTTTGGTTGGATGGTGCTAAAGGTGAGGAAGAGAAGGATATGGAATATTTTTTTGATGATTGGTTTAGTCTAATTCATCAGCTTCAGCCTGGGGCAGTCATTTTTTCTGATGATGGTCCAGACACAAGGTGGGTTGGAGATGAATCTGGTGTTGCTGGGACCACATGCTGGTCTCTTTTCAATCGAAGTGCTATTAAGATTGGAGATACTAATCCTAAGTGAGTCCTCTTCTGTTACTCTATTTCAGTGCTATCTTTTACTTGCATTATTGTGAAAAATATTCCCCCTTCAAAATTTTTGGATTCCTGCTTGTCAAGAAGATCATATACAGTTATACACTAATTTTGAGTCTTGAATCTGTTTCCCTGTAGATTACTACTCAAATCCCATCTTCACGCTAAAACTCCAATCTTATAGCAGCATTTGCAGAAGTAGAAAATGACTAAATGGATTGTTGGAAGTGAATTCTCTTGTATCCTTGTAGCCCTTTGGAAAAATCAAACTCATTTCCAATTTGTTCTATAAGATTGTGCAAGGGAAGCCAACTTTTATGCGTGGACGGTGCCTTAGTTGGAGACCAATAACATGTTTACGGATAGTAGATGGTCGGTCTGCACCAAGCTCAATCAGTCACCTTCCAGCCTTGGCCATTCTATCTGACTGGGTTTAAGACATAGCTTATGAAATCATAATAAAAGTTAAGGCACACATTGTGAGCCCATAACGCATAATTTAGTGTATGAAAGGGTCTAGATTATGTCTTATTTTCAAGAAGTTTTAAAGCTTTTAAGTCAATTTATATAACTTTCCTAAGAGACGAGTCATAAATTTTGTTCTATTGTATAATGTCTTATTGCAAATTGTAGAATGGGTTTCTCTATTATTTATTTTGCTACTTCTACTTAACTTTGATTTAGAATATGTGAATATGGTTAATGTATCGCTGTGCTGCTCAATGTCAAGAAAAAGGTTGAGTTTTTACTTTATGTTGGCATATTTGGAGCACTAAACATCAATCAACTTCAATCATACTACTTAGAGTAGGAGACAGCCAAAAATCCAAATATTTTCGTAATAATGAGAAAACATCTTCAGTTTGCCAATATATTCCATTGCTAGTGTAGACTTGCATAGTCACGCTTAATTGTTTTCAATATATACATGTGACAGATACTCTGGAGAAGGAGATCCTCTTGGTCACGATTGGGTACCTGCAGAGTGTGATGTCTCCATCCGACCTGGATGGTTTTGGCATGCGTCGCAAGTACCAAAATCTGCAATTACTTTGCTTGATCTGTACTATAAGTCAGTTGGAAGGAACTGTCTTTTGTTGTTAAATGTGCCTCCAAATTCTTCAGGTCTTATATCACAAGAAGACATACGAGTCCTTGAGGAATTTTCAAAGATTCGGAAATCCATATTTTCCTACAATCTAGCGAAAGGTGCTCTTATTTCTGCAAGCAGTGTAAGGGACGGCCCAAGTGATTCCCGTTATGGTCCTCACAATGTTCTTGAGGAAGGTATCTATTCATACTGGGCTCCTGGTAAGGCACAATCACACTGGGTGTTAAATTTTGACTTCGAAGAGGTTGTGAGTTTTAATGTATTGCTAGTGCAAGAGCCAATCCATATGGGTCAGCGGATTATAGAATTCCATCTCGACTTCTTGAACAAAGACGGTGAATGGGAAGAGGTCGTACATGGTACCACAGTGGGATATAAAAGGCTGTTAAGATTTTGGAATGTTGAATCCAGGAAGTTAAGGGTTGTTATTGACAAGTCTCGAGCAGATCCTCTTATTTCTTATTTGGGAATATACGAGGATCCATTTGCTATATTGGGACGTGTCTCTAACTTCAGCTCTACATCTATCTCCAAGGATGGCAAACCTCTTCAGCAAAATATGTACCATAATTCTCCCAATGTTTCCTCTTTCTAATCCTGTTGATCAAATTGCACTGTGTATCAAAATAGTTTATTTTCTCTTTTCATTCAGACAATGTTTCTCTTGAGATTTCAATGGTTTTCGCTTAGCGTTCCCTCACAATTGTGTGATGAGAAGACCCACGTGATAGCGAGTGTAATAAGGATATTTTGAATGACTCGTCATGATAAATCAGTTTGTACAATACTAATCAGAGCAGAGTGGGCGAGACACTTCTTAAGTAATGAATATACTAACATTTATGATATAAATAGATCATGTGCTGAACTTACTCGTTCCAATTTCAGGGGCATTTAGCTACAACACCATAGTTTAGAATGTGTCCAACTTCTACATTAAGCATAACACAAGCATTTCTTCCATGTTGAGAGCGTGTGGTTGCCTTAATTGCAAGTAAGTGCAGAGCAAGATATAGTCTTAGTATGTCCATAAGCAAATGTTAACCCTACTAGCATACTTTTAACCAGTATAAAAACTTGGTATATCTAGGTTATCTTTACATTGCGAAGAAGGCGAGCAGCCATAGCCCCATATCTTCTTGCCTCCCACTCGCTAAGCTTTTCACTCTGGGGATTTGCAGCTACCTTGCTTCCTTCCTCAACAAGATCACCTTGACTATCCTCAACTGCATTAACAACAGAACAATTATCGTCATCATCTTCCTCCGATCTGCATTTGGTTTCTTTAACTTCAACCCCTTCAATATGGCAATCAAGCCCTTTGCCAATGTTATCTGAAGATTTATGGCTCATTATGTACAATTGTATACTTGGATGTTGGTACTCATTGTGCATCTACAAGGATAACAAAAATCATTTTCAAAATCAGAAAGACCGCCTTCCCCTGCAATTGACAAGTGCCTACTTCGATTGTTGTATAAATTAGTTCATAAAGACATTTTAAATCATTTAGGACCGAACAGCAGGTGAGGTTCAAATAGAGAATCCAAGACGAAAAAGAAAAAACAGAATTAGTGACCAGCTAGAACAATGTAATTACAAAAACTACTTAATCGTACTATCTTCTCAAGTGACCATACTGCCGACTAGTTTGTATGTTTATTAGTCGCCAACCACAAGAAATGCATAAAGTTTCAAGTAAACTTCGCAGACAGATGAATCTAAAAGACAGGTACCTTTGCCCTTGGAACAATTTTAACCTCAAAATATCTTTTCCATAATTCTAGCATTTGTTCGTGGACATTTGTGGAACGAATTTCGTAACCCAACTGCAAAATAAAATTCAGCAGCAAGGAACAAACTAGAGAATCAATTTCAGTTCAAAGTTAAAAAATATACAATTTTCAAAAGTTTCTGAAGTACTGTACCAAGATTGTGGTTTTCGGTCCAGATAATGGAAGTATTGTCTGCAACAATGGTTCCAAAAGATGCTCTGAGTAAACCTAGTCACACAAAAAGCAGAAAAACTATGAAACCTTGTAAAATCATTCGGTGTTTCACTGAGGAAAAACAGTCTAAACGAGTAAACTTATGCTGGTGCTTTATGTCCACAGGATAAATTCCAAACTTGGTGAAATTTGAATATTTAGGCAGGGTTCAAAAGCATGACACTATTCCTGTGCATTTCGTCCTCATTCCCACATATCCCACAGGACCCACTCACAGTAGAGTTCAAAACAAAAGGGAAACAGTGAACATAATACTACAAAACACTATTGAATATAACTCACAACATCGGTGCCAATAATGTAGTCAAACGGAGGAACAACAGCCCTAATATGATCTGCATTACCCCAGTTCAGCTCTGCCACCTGGATGGAACCAAAAGAGTCTACAAGGGAAAAAAAATTCATACGAGGACCCAGTAATGTCAATCAACAATTTTTATCTTTAACTTCGATAAAAATAGGTTCTGGTGGACAGAACCATTACAATTGTCTTACACTCCAAATTAGATGTCACATCATTGTTAGAATCAAAGAGTAAGAATCTTTCATGTGTGGAAAGTTTACAGAAGAAAACAGAAAGACAATCAAATAGGCAAAAAAGAAATTCAAAGATAGATTGAAAAGCACACCTGAACCAGTATTCATTTGCAATATCCTTGAAGTATTGCGTTCAGCATTTCTCATCAACAAAGGCAAAACCTCAGTTTGGTCTGTTGAAATTACATCACATCCAAGAAATGCCATGCCTGAAGAATGCAGTCTCTGTAAGATTAGCCCACATTTGGCTACTATTTATTAACTGTTCATAATCGGTCAAATCACTTTTTATTCACATATTTTGTGAGATTTACAAGTACTACCCATTTATTGACCACTCATTTCTATCTATTTATAATATAACCATTTATAAACTATTCTCAAAAGTCTTGGGTTTGCTCCCCAATGGTCACCGGTTCGAATCCCCTCAGGGCCACTGAGGTGAGCACTCGACCGTAAACTTCAGGGCCCCGTGAGATTAGTCGAGGTGCGCGTAAACTAGTCCGGACATCCACGGTTATCAAAATAAATTACTCCCAAAAAATAACCCTTGTTTGGCTACCATTTATAAATGCCTCTAATCGGAATACTTGCTTTTCCATAATGATTGCGTACCAATTTTAGGGATTAATCACTTCAAGGGAGAGAAGACTAAGGGATGGATGACAATCGACCTACTAAGTTTGTACTGGTCCTCATCGGTGAAGTTTTTAACTAGTTTCATGTCATGATTTTGACTTCTTAAATTCATTACAATTAGGTATACCAAACAAAAGGAGTATCACTGACTTAACCCCTTGATCATGGACAATGTTTATAATCGGGCAAACCACTTTTGATCTACATACTTCATGGGACCCACAAGTACTACACACTTATTCACCGCTCATTTCTATCAATTTATAATTTAAACCGTTAATAAACAACTCCGAAACATGCATAGAAGACCTGTAACAAGTGTTCATACTGAAGTTCAGCAGTAAAAGAAACTCACCAAATCCAGCTACGCCACAGCCTGCTCCAAGTTCAATCACACGTTTTCCTTTCAGTTTAGATGGAGAAAACTTTCCCTTTCTACAATTTTTCTCCTGCACCAATTAACGCGCAAGAGTTCTTAGTCACTGTTTAAAATTCAGGTATTGACAAATAGACCACAAGCCAAAAGCTGAAGTTTTGATAAGTGTAACAGTTTCATATAAAGAAAGATAATACTAAGATATACTAAAGGGCCTACAATTAAAACATGACAATCATATAGCAGATTGATATCAGTGTATTAGAGAGAAAATTCACTAGATTGGGGACTATCAAATCTACAAGTTAGGGGAGTACATCAGAATTACTCCAGGGAAAGAAATTCATCAATATTTTTCATCAGACATCAGCCTTATGAAGAGAACGATTTAATAAATGAATATAATGTTCTTTTTCTTACTGTGGTGCAATATTTGTTACCAGAAATTTGACGAACACCATTGATGCATCCCAAACAGTAGTCCCTAAATGCTTAGAATTGGGATCCTGTCACAATCACAGCAAACACGTCGCTGTGAACGAGGGTAACAAGAAACAGGGCCAAAAAAATTAAAAAATGAAAAATGAAAGCACAGTAGAGTATTTTCATATCAAATGATATTTACCTGCCACAATCAACACAAACTAGTCATGGGAATGACTACGCCAATAAGAAATGGGAAAAAGAATATTTTTAACACCAACATTAAGAAGGCAGAAAAGCATTCACACAAAGATGTTACAATATTTTAAAATACCATAAAATGATTAAGGAGATCCTAAATAGAGTCAAATTTATATGCAGCAAGCACGTATCTTAGTCATTCTAATGGCTCAAGGACTAAAGAACTTCTCTAGGTTCTAATATTATGATTGCAGAACAATCATTGTTAATCTTTTGGAAAGGAAAATTTAAGAAATAAGACAGTGATTATCGATTTGCAATGCCTATCTTTATTAGCAAATGAAATCCCCTGAACCAGAATATTCAGAAGTACCTTCTCAAGAACCCAGAATTGAAAATAAATTTAAGAAAAATAACTAAAAGAGTAATGCCTTTTCCAAGAGATTATAAGCATCAGAAATTTTATTGTGTGTTAACATCTGGAATTCTTTGTAAAAAGGAATCATATGACACTGAATGACATAAACTGCAATAAGCTTTGCCATTACTGTATTTTATTGAAAGAAATAGAGATATGCACAAACTCATTGAAAGACCTAATACCTGTGAAAACTGAAGCTGGTGACCAAAAACTTCAAATAGAACTGCTGATGTATTGGGAGAATTTAGTCTGCAATAAAAATAAAAAATGTATAAACGAGAAAATATGATTGAAATGCAAAAGTAGAAAACCAATATAATTTCAATTTGAAAGTTACACATATAATGAGGAAAGGCGATACAAAGGAGAATATTTGCAAATATTATATCTTTTGCCATAAGAAATAACAACAGTCAAGGATGTAAAAATGTCAATACACTTTACCAAACAAAAATATATAAAGATACCAGTCAAAGCATCCAATGAACAAAAACTTTAAATACTCTTTTCAATAAAGTTATCGGGAAGCCATTGTAGCGATCTCAACAAACTAGATTAGATGTCTTCTAGAATGACCTCAGCAGTGCCATCCCCATGTTTCCAGGATGTATTGACAACAGATAATAAACACAAAAATGGCATCAAATAAAATTTTCAGTCATCATTATCAAAACCAAGCTCAAAAATCCTTGTGTAAAACTGAAAAGGAAAACACAGAGAGGTGATTCTCCAGGCCCAGCTCAGATTTTCGCAACAAAATGCATGCCCCTATGGTTTTTCCCATGAACAAGGAAAAGACAATGAATAGAAATGAAGACAACAAAATACAAATAAAACTGCATTGATTCTGAGGGAAATTATCAGCATAATCCTTCTACATGAAAGGATTAGGTATCATTCACATCTACTATTATGGATAGCCTTAACTGAGGAATACTAGGATAAGCTGATCTACTCCCACTCTAAACCTCTTGGCTCAACTGGGATACGTCCACCCTTGCCTTCGAAAGCCAAGCCAACTCAAGAGCTCCTGCTCGCTCCGTGCCATAACACTGGCATATTCCACAAGAATATGCTAAGTGAAATTAGTAACTCCTAGTTTGACACTTCTATTTGAAGAGAAAAACCACCACATTCTCTCTAAGCCAGTACGGGCAAAATGTGGACTACAAAACAATTGCAAACTAAGCTCTAAGCATTATAGTCAACAAGTTTAGGGTAGGCATAATGCATACCTTTTCATCATTCCATTCAAACCTCACTAGTACTACTAGAAGATTCGTGTTTGATCAAATCCTTGGCAATCTCATTAGACCATGTTAATCTTGTTCTATCTTCCCTCTTCAATCATGTTCTACTAAAATTATGCAAGACATGCTCAACCACCTATGTTGTTATTTCGTAATTTTTCAACTGGTATTACCTCCACTCGTTGGCAATGGTGTATTCCAGTTTTTATCATTGTCCATTTTAATATGGTCAAATATTCATCTTAGACTCTTAATTTCTGTTGCTTTCTTCTTATAGTATTTTGACCTTTAAAGGCCAAAAAACTCAACATTTCCTTACTGTTCTTTGGCATCCTATAGCACAAGCTACTGAGATCATTGTAACAGTATTAAAAAAGAAACCACTTATCTATAGTAGTATACAAAGAAAAACAACTTCCCATCATTACACACCTCAGAAGCTAAAACCTTTCTTCTCTTCCATTGCAATAATATTTATCAGATACAGTCATTAACATTGTTAAGTTGTGGAGCCTAATTATTGCCGCTTAGCGGAGCCAGTAAGCGAATCGACCTCTGTGGTGAGATCGTCGTGAGGGTTAGAAGGGAGAAGGAAGCCCCCATCCTAGGGGCGGGGGCGGAGCCCTCATACCAAAATTTCATTAAGAGCAATTTAAGAATTTGAGTCCTTGTAAAATTCAATTTTTTCCTAATTGTCTTATAAATAGGAGTCGTCTTTAAGGTTTTAAATTACCATCACAAAAGAGAGAAAAAGAGGTTAGAGAAGACACGAGTAAGATTTTCTCTTATAAACTTCTTTTCATCTCATTGAATTACCACAACGGCGGAAGACGGTGTAGTCTCGCATTGAGGCGAACCTCTTTATTCTTTCTGTTAATTGATTCCTCTCGGTGGAATAACATTAGAGTTTCTAATTCTCAACGAACATTACATAATACTGGGGAATTTTTGCTTGAACTAAAAATTTAATGCAATGCTAGAGAAAAAAGGTTAACTGTAAAGTTGAACTACCGGGATATAAGAAAAACTAAGAAAATGTAAACTTGGGCAAAAATAATTTTTTCCAAGAACCAAGAACACTATTAGTAAATGAAACACCATAAGCTGTCCCAAAAAATGCAATAAGGATATACCTGTCAGCCTCCATTTCAACTTTCAACACCTGTATACTGAGTGAAATCAACACCCTTTATAAATCTCTGGCTGCCATGATAGGGACAAAAAGAAGCAAATTAATGTTACAGCATACATCATCTTAAACAATAACAAACGACTGTTTGCATATCAAACACACAGAAATAACTGACGAATTTTCGTAACTTAAAACCTTTTATATTCGTTTACAAATAATATAACTATTTATCTTTATACTAAATGTAGACCATCATCGTAACATCCAATGAACCAAAAAATAGAAGAAAACCCAGAAAGATTTAATTTTTTTGGGTTTTGGTGAAGAACTCAAAATAAGCACAAAATCTACAACAGATGTATGCATAACAGGTTGTTACAATTGACAAGGGTTTTTGTCGTTCCAAAAAAATTTAACAAAAACAAAAAGATTTTACAACGGTATTTTCTTTGAACTTCGGTAAATATACCTACCAAATTTAACAAGGCAATCTCGATCAAAATCTACCTTTACAATACTTGGCAATGCCTGCCGACCATCTGACGTTTGTTCGAGCAACGACTGAGCGATTCAGTGAACATGTAAGAGCGACTTGGGGGAATTTGAAAAATAGGTCTATTCCTGTTTTCTTTTGAATTGGAACATTTCTAAATAGCCTGGCTTATAATAACCCCAAAAAGTAGGAAACTTTATAAAAAATAAATTTTTTTTTTTTCGAAAAATTCAACTTGCAAAATTATTTTATCGGGAAAAACGTATAGATATGAATAACTAAACAAGAAAATAAATTTTAAAGAATCTCTTCAAACATAAACTTAATTTCAACAAGTATATTTTTTTAGGCTAAAACTGAAATATGTTTTCCAAGCAAAAAGAAAGCATTGAGAAATAGGAGTGAGTGGCATTGTTGTGAGTAGTTTCTTAGAGGGAAATGGAATATACACAGGCCTTTTTTTCTCCATGGGTTATATACTTGGACCATGCACGATTTTGTCATAAGCCTACCAGATACTCACAGACGCTTTTAATAATATAAAATTGGTTTCTATTAAAGTATTATTTTGCCCTTACTTTCTTTTATTTGCAAAATATGCC
>CAIGRT010122578.1:0-24557 GCA_903798405.1 Fraxinus platypoda | reverse complement strand
TTCAAGCTTATTCATATTGAAATTCATGATTAATTGTGAATAACTCTCTGGCAGAGATTGAAGAACCAAGTTAACACTTAGTTCATGGTCCATTAATGAACCCAATTGAGCCAACTTCTCAATAAAGTCAATCATTTTCAGCACATGAGCACTGAGTAAAGATCCTTCTACCATTTTGTATCGGTACAGCTGCTTGGAACTCTCATATCTTTCGACATGTGATTTTTCATCATAAAACTCTTTGAAATGAAAAATCATAGTGTAAGCATCCATACCCTCATGTTGCTTTTGCAACTCAGGTGATATAGCTGCAAGCATCATACATGCTGCAGTATTATCGTTATCATTGTGTTTATTGTAAGCAGCTACCTTTTCTTCAGTCTAGTCCTAAGTAGATACCTTTGGAAAAGGCTGTTTAAGGACGTAACCAATTATTTTTACACTTGAGAACAATTTTCAAATTGCGGTATCGATAAAGAAAATTTGGCCCAATCAATTTGTTGGCATCTAGTTTGCCTCTCAAATTCATATGGTTACTCATGATTCAAAATTGTAAATGACGAAAAGTAAAGAGTTAATATGTATTGCAATACATTGTATAAATTTAATATAGATTTTAATTAAATTAAATATAGTCCCACTGTTTAAAATAAATTCATGACTCTCACACACAAATTAATAAAATCCATACTTGACTCCTAGTGGGCTAGGATCCCATTTGTTATATTAAGACATTGAGTGTACTCAACAAATCTTAATAAAAAAAATTTGGGTAGATAGTATTATCAATTGTATCTTCATACAACTACCAGATCATTAAACTGATAATTCTTTGTCTTCACAATTCTTATGTGTTAGCTAAACAGGCATCTAAAATTTAACTTCTTGAGTGTACTCAACAAAATATAAATTTTAGTTAAGTCAAACCCATAATTCAGATATATCAAATATTCATAGTATCAAATATATCCCTAATAGACCAGC
This sequence comes from Fraxinus platypoda, assembly GCA_903798405.1. Lineage (NCBI taxonomy): Eukaryota > Viridiplantae > Streptophyta > Magnoliopsida > Lamiales > Oleaceae > Fraxinus > Fraxinus platypoda. Next base: position 23,573 of record CAIGRT010122578.1, on the reverse strand, counting down.
TTTGTTCAACAAGCTGAGATCAATTTAAAACTTTCGTTTTTCACTATAATGATGAAAGACTAATAATAATAATTCTGACTTAATATTTTAGTGAGAGGTTTATCACGCAAATGTTTCATAAATGTGTGTGTGTGTGTGTGTGTGTGTGTGTGTGTGTGTACAAATAAACATACATATAATAGTATGGATGATTATTGACAAATTCTATCTAGCCTTCACAAGCCAAAAGGAAGAATAGTTGGTCAATTCCTAGTAGGTATTGCATTGAATTAGTATTGACGCACCATCTCCATGGTTACCTCCTCTTTTTGTATCTTCAATTCGTCTATCTATAACCTTTATCCTATACTACTTGGCACGCAGGCTTAAATGAAATTGGATGGCCGGACCCATAATAATAACAATAATAACAGACTCGCAGATTCAAAATAAATTAAGATCTAGCATGCCCATAAAACGACAAGAATAAAATTAACTATTCAACACATCCGCATAGTCGGGTCTATAATCATCCACTAAATAAAAATTTATAATATAAATGCATTCCTATATAATAGCTAATATTATATGCTAGCATGTTTCAAAAATCTAGCAATAATAGTCTTCTACACTCATTTAGATAAATGGATCGTAATAATTAAATAATTAATTAATCATATTAATCAATTAATTTAATTAACGGATTTATTTAATTAAAATCAAATTTTAATTAAATACCAAAATTAAATTCCAACTCTTATTCCACAATTATAGGGTGTAACTATTTAATTAAAATCAAATTTTAATTAAATACCAAATTAGAGTCCAACTCTAATTTCAAGAATATATTATGGTGGATAATTAATTAAAATTAAATTAAATTAAATATTAAATTAGAGTCCGATTATAATTTAAATTGAATTAAAATTTTAATTTAGAATAAAACTCATAAATAAAACAAAATTCAATTTAAGATCAAAGTTTAATAATAAGTTAAAATAAAATTTTAACTATAATGTAAAAGTCGCCAATTTTAAATAAAATTCTAATTTGGGTCAAAATTAAAATTCTTGTCAAAATTGATAATATAGGTCAAATCCTTTTCAAAATCAATTTAAAATCCCTATTCAAAATTGCAATCAAAGCCCCTTTTGAAAATTGCATTGTGACCCAATTTAAAATTATAAAAGGTGTCCCAAAATTTTAGAAATTTCAAACAGGCCCCTTTTTTCAAAATTACAACCGAACCCCTGGACGAAAATTGCAAGTAGGGGCTCGCAATTTCATAAATTGCAAATGAAGCCCCGCCTCCAAAACCTCACCCGATTGGAAAACCTAACTTTTTTTCTTAGGCTGCTACTGTCGACGCCGCGTCTACCTATTGAGACTGGAACCATCCCGCTACCTGCAATAGCCCGAAAGGAGTTGCTGCTCGCGCTGCGGTGCAGGGTCGACTCTGTCACTGGAATTACAGCGACATCATATATCGTTGCGACACGACGATAAGCCATAACGACGCCTATTGCTGTTGCAAAATCGTGCTGCAACACGTTGTGGTAGCGGGTCTTCGCTCCCCTTTTCTCCAATCTAGTTTCTCGACCAAAATTTAATTTTCTTTTCAAAAACTAATTTGTTGAAAATGAAAAATAATTTTCTGAATTGCTAGTTCAAGAAACGTATGAACTTGTTCAAACAAGCAAAATAGTTTCCAACAAGCACAAAGTCAGCTCTGATACCATTGTTGAGAATTTACTTAACATGCACAGCGAAATTTAAACAAAATTTCATTCCCACCAATGATCTTCTTTGTGTTCAGAAAAAAACCGTGATAAAGAATTATACTTCTGTTGAATTCCTTGAAGAACAGTTCTCATTTGCAATCTACATCCGTCCAATTGTTCAACCTCCAATGAAAATCCACACATGGAACAAGATTAAGAGAACTATCTTGTGCTAGCAAAAATATAATGGTATTTTGTTATAAATTTTCAAACCCTAGCATCTTATTAATAGAAGTCCAAGTGAGCTTAACATGTTTCTTAAACTTAAAATCCGATCCAATATTTAATTAATCCAATTAATTAAATTTGGTCCATAAATTAATTAATCCAATTAACTAATTCTAGCCTATTAACAAGCAACCGAATTAATTAATTAATTGGCTAATCTTATTTTTCCAATTCTCCTTTTGTGTTTGACTCATTAAGTTCTCAGTTACAATTTCTAATGACGTGAATTATTATTTTGATCTAGTCAAAATTGATAAATTAAAATACCTCTTTTTAATTTATCACTAATTCATATATGTCGTCCTAGATTGACATCTAACAATGTGTTAGGGCAATGCATATGACTGAAATTGTCATGTGGTATGACAAAATTAAATTTATTCGTTTATTGTAAACCTATAATTCTTTCGTCAATATGATCCGATCAACTATGAGATACAACTATGTGCCAATGTCAATTATCAATCATATCTTTCATCCAACTATTAAGTCAATGTAAGTCGAAAACTCTTTTTCAACTTATGAGTACACTTTGGCCAAAGATTTAGTTGTTAACTTAATTAAATGAAATGTAGATCACAATCTTTTACTATCTAAGAGTGACGAATCCTCTATTGATGATTCAGAACCTTCATACAATTCTTGATGTACCCGAGTGATGTCGTATTAGCGATCCTTGTTAAAGTAACATCCTAATTCACCAAAGTATGATTGTCCTCATATAAGGCATTATGATGACCTCAAGTCGAAAGATCAATTCCACTACCAAACGTTAGAGTTTAACCACTGACACTCAGATAGTTATCTATGTGGAATCTCCCAAGCGAGTCTTCAATGTTTTGTTCTATAACAAAACATCAACATGTTCATATAAGTATCACCACATTTTAGCTTGTGACATCAACTACTTACATCACAAGTAAGAAATGTCACACGTCATCATCTATCTGTAATAAAGATATCCATATCTCTTTTTACTTACGACCACGAATGATTTAAAATTCAATCATATGTAATTTGTATCTCATAATCACAACTCCTTGTGATTAACAAATTGTCAAGATTTGAATCTGTAGATTCTATTATTTAATTTATTATAATATTAATTAAATTAAATAATAGATCTACTATAAATGAAATACATCAACTATATATTAAAAATATTTATGTCGAAAGTTGATTAGACGCAAGGCATAATACTTACAGTTATTTTGTGTAGTGAAGAATATTTTCGTTTACGTTTCTTATACTTAGTCTACATAAGTTTTTGTCTTATTGGGTAGTTATTATCCTTATCATGAACAAATTATTTCAACAGCAAAAAGAAGGTTATCCCTGCACTTGAGAAATTTTCAGTATTCTTTTCTCCCCCCTCCATACAGGAATTAACAATGTTGAAGTATTATGCCTTGTGTCTAATCAACTAGGATTGACAATGTTGACAACTAGGATTTTCAGTACTCAATATGTAGGAATTAACAATGTTGAAGTATCGCATGAATACTTTTTACATGCTAGGATTGAGGCTGAAATTGAAATTCCTTGGGCATAACAGAAATCACCAGCAATGCCTCTGTAAAACTCATAGCAACCTCACTAGCAATTGAGTAAGGAATATGTACCATATTTCATTAAAGTTTTCCCATCAGTGCTGTCTAGTTTTTTAAAGAGTAAAGAATCTACCTTCAACAGTTAACAATTGAGTTTAAAAACATAAACACAGCAGAATATAAACAAAAGCTACATTTGAGTTTAAAGATTCCAAATAAAAGCTACATCATGTTGCATAAATTGACTCGAGGTGCAATCAAAGTAATCGCAACCACTTGAGGTGTCGTAATTGATGCATTCCCAAAATTATATTCCCGGATTATCATCAGTCCACGACATCTTTAAAATGGAGAGCTATCCGCAATAACACACGACTACACCTATACGACGGTTGGTATCCGAGGAAGATGCCATATTTGCGAATGAAAGAATGATGTAAGTGTTGAAGTTCGAACAAAAAGGAAATAAATTTATTGATGAAAATTGTGTAATTTGTTACAAAAGAACACTTTTCTTCCCCAAATACCAATATACCGCCACCTTACTATTTAGTATTTACATACTATCAATCCACTTTCATCAACCTCAATTTCTCTTTCTATCACACCACTATCTCTCTTCACTCTTCACACGCTCATACATACACAGCAATTACACATATGCATATATAGAAGTGAAAAGTCGACGGTAGATGATTCTAGTATGGCAGAGGTTGTCCTCCAAAATGTCTAGATTTTTCTTTTGTGGTGGTTGATAAATTTTAACTAAGATTCTAGATTTTTCTTGGTTTCTTGAAAGAGCTCAAGAAATGACTATTAAATATGAAATTAAAAAGTCCACAGGATTCTGGAACTTTTCTTTAGGTTTGCGACTTGTGTTTTCAGTGTTCACATGCTCCAAATCGATCTTCACTTTAAGCACCTTTTTCTCGGGCAAAATGATTGCGTACTTCGACGTGCTTAGTTCTTGCGTGACACGCTGGGTTTTCTGCTATGAGAATGACTGATTGATTATCACAATATAATTTCATTGCATATTTTATCGATTAATGTAGATCCTTCACTAATTGTATTAGCCATGTACTCTCTTGAGCTGTCATTGATGCTGCTCTATATTCTGCATCTACGATTGATAAAGACATGGTTGGTTATCTCTTACTGTATCATGAAAATGTAGTTGACCCTAGTTGTTGATCTTCGTATGTCTCGACATTCAGCATACATAACAGACGCAGTCGAAGACACAAAAGTGACTTCCATAATTTCTCAAATGGTGATGTGAACCCCAACTTTGGTTGTGGTAGTCTGTTAATCACATGTGTTGCTGCCTTCATGCACTCTGACCAAAACCTTTATGGTGCATTCTTTGGGTATACTTCAACATGTTGTTGCAAGGTGTCGATTCTTTCTTTTTACTACAATTTTTTTTGTGGCATGTTTGAACATGTCAATTGATGGTGTATCTTATGTTCTCTTAAGTAATGAGAGAATTCTCTAGATGCATACTTTTCTCCATTATCTGTGCGCATGCACCGAATCTTAGTTTTTACTTTTCCTTGTACTTTTTCTTTGAACTCCTTAAACTTTATAAATGTCTTAGATTTTTTCTTTCATAAAGAAAACCCAAATGTACCTCGAGAAGTCTTCGATGAATGTCACCATGAAACTCATTCCTCGATTTGACGGTTGCTTGATAGATCAAAACGCATCATAGTGTATTATCTCTAATGGTTGCTTTGCTCTATAACTTGACTCCTGATATGGTAGCGGATGTGCTTTACCAAATTGACAACCAACACATACCATGTCATCTTTGATCTCGAGTTGAGGGAAACCCTCGAGCATTGACTTTTTCATCATTACATTCAACTTGTGATAACTCTTATGTCCTAGTCTTGCATACCATAAATATATTATCTTGTTCTTTCGAGTCTTATCTACGTAAGATGGACTCTAATCTCTGTCCCTCCATTATTGGTGTACTTGAAATCTTGATATTTTGATACATCTTTACATCTTTCAGTCCAAACAGAACATAATTACCTGATGACGTCAATTGTGTCACCGATATGAGAATTTTCTTCATTTCTAGCACGTGATAGACGTCTTGTAACTGCACTTGACTAGGACTAAAATGAGGTGTGATAAACGTCTTACCAATGTAGGCTATTGGCAGTCTTGAATTGTTGGCAGTTACCACCATTCAGCTTTCCTTGTACTCCATTGCATTTTGTATATTCTCTTTATCGCCTATCTTGTGGTTGAAACATCTAGAGTCGATAATTCAATCACTTTCGCAGTTTATTCATTTAGGGAGCATCACCACTAGTGTTGATTCTTCCTTAGAGCCTTTACTGCATTCCTCCCCTTGAGTTTGCTCCGTTACTACAAGCGATACTACAACATCCCACTCTTCTTCACTATTATATTTTTTTTCTCACTGGAGGTTGCCATATTACCTTCTGCTGGTCTTTTTCTTGAATTGACATCTCTAGGATAATAGCCTCGTTTGTTATAAACAAAACACGAGCTATTAGTTCGTTGAAATCCCTTGGAAGACTGACCTCTCTTGTTGCAACTTCGTTTGGCTCATCTTACCACATAACTTTCTTCATGTTTATTTTCTTTTAATTTTTTATTATTTTATTGACGTGGTCGACCTCTTCTTTTATAACTATATAATGTTTCTTCTTCTTTCTTTATTGAGACTCTAACATTTGCTTGATCAACGCTTCTTGATCGGTCAGTAAATTTTCAAGATAAACTAATGAAAGTTGCTCTGGCCAACCTTGTATAGTAGCAATGAAACCTCTAAATGGTATCAATCCATGTATAATTCACATCTGTCATTCTGGACTCCGAAGTTTTACTCATGGTGTCTAACTCAGAAATTTCATGATAGAGAGATTCCACTTTATTAAAATATTGACTTATCGTTAATTCTCCTTGAATAATCGAGATAAGCTCATTCTTTAGAAGCTACAACTTTAAATCATTTTTCTTTAAGAATAGTGTAGCCAGAGTGTCCTTGCTTCCTTCGATGTGTTCTTACTACTTTATATGCTCTCATAATTCTTCATTGACTGTCGTCTTTATAACGAACATAGACTTACCTACTTTGATTCTCTACTTTTTCAAAGCTCCGGCCTCCTCTGATGGCATCACGTCACTTCCACTAACAACTTTCCACATGTCTTGCCCTGGAGATACAACTCCATGGAAGTTTGTTATGTTGTATAATTTTGGTTATTGAGCTTCCTCGTTTGACATACCACTTGTAGGTCATTCATCGTGACTTGATTTACCCCCTCGTAATCAAGCAAACTTTATATAAGTTTCACAATCTCACTTTGTGCACGATCTCAAGAACCCCAAAATTTCAACCCCGACCACCTAACTCTGATACCAAATTTTTGAACTTGGAACACAAATGAAATAAATTTATTGATGAAAACTATATAATTTGTTACAAAAGAACTCTTCTCTCACCAAACACCAATATACCGCTACCTCACTATTTAGTCTTTACATACTATCAATCCAGATTCAGCATCCTCAATTTCTCTTTCTATCACACCACTATCTCTCTTCATTCTTCGCACACTCATACATACATAACAATTACACATATATGTGTGTGTGTGTGTGTGTGTGTGAGTGAAAAGTCGGAGGTAGATGATTCTAATATGGTGGTGGCTCTTCTCCAAAATGTCTAGATTTTTCTTCTATGGTGGTTGATAAATTTTAATGAAGATTCTAGATTTTTCTTGGTTGCTAGAAGAAGGAGCTTAAGAAATGGCTGTAAAATATTAAATGAAAAAGCCCACAGAATTGTGGAACTTTCGTTTAAGTCAGTGATGATTTTTAGGAAGCACGACCGTAGTTGAAGCAGGAAGAATTTGGGTATTAGGACTTCAAATTGGACGACTCTGTGTTGCTCAAGGTAAGATAGGGCTTCGTTCAGCTCGAATCGCGATTTGGGTAGCTTGAATTCCGAATTGGGTTGCTATGATTTAAGGTTCTTGGTAAGGGTTTGGGTGATTTGGGATTTTCTTATTGGTTTTAAGAGAAAGACGGGTTACGGGTTTTGGATGGAGGAGAGGTTAAATTGATTTTTTTTTTCAGGGTTTTTTTTTTCTTTCTTTCTTTTAATGAATACGTATGTTGCTTGTTTAATTTTCCATGTGTATAGCACTTTTGTTGATTTGGCATCCAACATGTGAGTCGTAATGTCACGTGCGCAGCCATGTCAGCATTCCGTCCATTTTTTTATGGACCATGAGGTCAGTGATGAAGGGGATTATAAATTGTAAAATTTAGTGATGAATGAGATGATTTTCAAAGTTCAGTGACTTCGTGGAAACTTTTTGCAAAGTTCAGTAACCATTTGGGTTATTATCCCTCGATCATCAAATATATTTCATTCGCAATAATTATAATTTCATTTAGTTTCAATTAGGTAAAGATACATCAGTTTTTCTCAATTGGGTAACTACACTTTAATTTGATTTTAATNTCATCAAATATATTTCATTCGCAATAATTATAATTTCATTTAGTTTCAATTAGGTAAAGATACATCAGTTTTTCTCAATTGGGTAACTACACTTTAATTTGATTTTAATAAGGTAATTTCTTCCACTTCCGTAACTTTAACTGATGAGAATCAATGACGTGATTGTTAAAAAAATGATGGTTGTCATCTATTTCACTAAATTTGTATTTATTCCATATTAGTCACTAATCTTTACGTGTGATAAACATCATTTATTGATTGACACGTCATTAATTTATGTCGATGGAATTGGATGAAGTTGCCTTAATTGAAATCAAATTAAAATTTAGTTACTTGATTGAAATTAAACTAAAGTGGTGTTACTCGATTAAAGTTTAAACTAAAGTATAATTACCAATTTGAACAAAATTGAAGCAAATGAGCATTAACAAAAATTCCGTCGATACCAACAACATTATTATTTTAGGTGATTCCAATGGAAATCAATATATGTCAGTGATTTCAGATGAAAGTATCAGTGTGCATCGTCAATGATTACCAATGATTATAGTGGACAATTATCGATGGTGCTTTTGTCAATGATAAGTGATACAAAAGTTGGTTTCACCAATGGTACTTTATTCTTTCTCTTTTATCTTTTTAGAGTGTGTTTGGTGGATNTTTTTAGGAGAAAATGCATTTTTTTTATATGATATGGAATATGTGGTTGAAAAAAATAAAAAATTATTGTTGTGATGAAAAATATTATTTTATTGAAGAATGTGTGATTGAAAATGAGTAGAAGAATGAGATGAAAATTTTAATGTTTACCAAACAGAACATTAAGTTTACCGAAGGGATATTATGCGGATTTTTTAAGATATTTTTTTTCTTAATTTGTAATATTACCAACAATATTTTCAAACATTTGTATTAAATTTTTATATATACTTTTACTACTTTACTCATCGATAATTTAATTATTATGAAAATCTTAGTTTTTCAATGTGATAGACTAAAATTTATTTATATTATTTATAAGTGTTATTTATAATTTTTTCAATTCAATTTAATTTAGTCGAAGTGGATTCGGGTTACTGCTCGATTTATGTCAGTAATGAGGATTCTGCTTCCCATTTTATGAGTTTGTACGATACTCCAAATCAAAAAATTCTACTTGTCTAATAAGAAATCTAAATTAACAAACTCTTCATGGTCTAATTACAAAATATAAAGTTGATTGTTAATGTTTAAAATTCATTTTTCATCAACTTTGGAGTCAAAACCTGATGGTATGTAAATGTTTTTGTCACAAATTGAGGATTTATATTTGCTCAACAGTTGGAAAGTGATTTTTTTCTTGTTTCTTTTATATTTTCATAGTTTTTTTTTTTTTTCCTTTTAATGCAAATGATAGATTAATTTTCACTAAAAATAACTCATCGCTTTCAAAAGTATCCTACAAATGTAATTTGATGGTAATTCATTTTCTTTATGTCACCATGACAATTTAGAAGTTATTGGTTGTAAACTTATACCGAAATTGATCTTTAAAGTTTGTTTTTATTTCAATTACATTACCCAATTTCTATGTCAACCGATTAACCGACATTTGGGCAAAATATTAAATTTTTCAGATTTAGTGTGGGTATAGGTGACCCCACTGCCCCCATTGTAAATCCGTCCATGCCTATAAGACGTTGTAACTCGTAATAGAGTGATGCAAAATAGCATCTCTCTAAAATAAATATTTTGACATAAATGTAAAATAGATGTGAATAAAATTGAAAGGCTAGGCTATTATTCCCTTTCCGAGCTCCTTACTCCTTCCTTTTTTAAAATAAATTTACAACATTTTATCACATTATTTAGTGCGAAAATTTCTGAAATGCTATATAGTGCTATTAACACTATCCAAAACACGTTTTCACGGGATGTTGTTTACGTCCATATGCACACTGAAAGTTAACTGATAATACCATATACAAGCAATTTAAACATCAAACTATGAAATGAATAATGCAATAGTAAATAAAATACATGTAATTCTCAATCTAGATCCACCATCCATTCGAATAAAAAAAAAGAATAATACAAATCCCAGTTCAAATGATATAAGAGCCAATGAGTAATCAAGAATCAAAAAACCATCATGTATAAATAATCGATCTAGTTCTTGATGAGGGCCAATAGAGACAGAACCAATGAAGAACCCAAAACTGCTGCAGAAACTGGCAAGGAGTATCCTGCACCGTTGTCAGGCGACGGCTCCGGAGCCATTCCGAACTCATCTTGAGCCATTGTAGCAGACAAAGTAGCCATTATGGCCACAAGAATAAACACAGTTCTCATCAGTGCCATAGCAATTGATTTGTATGTAAAAACAGATGCAGCCTAAAATTTGATGGAAAGATTGGAAGACGAAGACTAGAAACTGGAAATGAAGAGGAAAATGGGTGTTTGTTTTGTTGGGGTTTAAGGGGGTTTAAATAGGTGGAGGAGGGATGTATGTAAAGCGTGTGGGCCCGGCAAAACGTGGACAGCTAGTGATTAAGGACACGCGACGCTCAAGGAAAATTCAAGGAAGAGAGAGAGGCGACGTAGAATTGACCATCACAAATTTGGCAGCGACGCGTCTCCTATTTGTGACACATTGCATTTTTACTGCTGCCGTTTACCAAGTTTGTTTTGTTTACCTAAAAATAAAATTTTTAATAGAAACTTAATAAATTATATTGTTTTATGAGTCTCATAGTTGAAAATAAATTTGAGAAAAAAATGAGTTTTACACAATAGGGGCCAAACATAAAGTTAATGTTCTTGAACAATACGATTTTGGTTGTTGCTTCATATAGAATTTTTGATAATAAATTTTGTGAAAAGTTATTTTTTAAAATATGTGTGGTTAAAAAGTATAGAAAAATTATGGTCCCCGTGTAAACTATTTTACTGTGAGAACATATAGTTAAAAATAAGTTCGAAAAAAAATGAATTTTAGAGTGCATTTGATTGCGAGCATGGAAAGAAAATAAATTTTAGACAATTCAATTGTCTAGAACTTATTTGTATGGAAATTATTAATTAAATATATTTGATTGATTTAGTTTCCAAACTAGAAATATTATAATTGTCCATTTTTTATTGGTTGGTAGATAAAAGAAAGAGGATGGATGAGAGAGAGTGACTTACCTGGAAAATAAAAATCATCACTCTCTGAAGAAAATGTTTTCCTTATTTTTGAGAAAAATATGGTCATATAACCAAAAATTGGAAAATATTTTCCATAGAGAAAATTGTCGATCAAACACTAAAAAAGTAAGAATTGAGTGAAAAAATGACATTTTTCTTGAAAAATGAAACTAATCAAACACACTCTTGAAGAATTTGCATCAAACGTGAGCTTTATATATTTATTTTATAATAATAAAGTGGCATTATAATATCGTTCCAATTTAAGAAGGTATATCAATCAATTATTGTCACATAAATTGTTAATCAACGGCACTCTAGATATGTAGTATGTCTCAAATTTCTTAGGAATAATGATATTTATATCATAAGTTTAGGTGGCAGTATGTCCTCTATTTTAGAATAATATTATTTATCATCATTGGTATTAGAATATATAAGTGGCTGTACTTTATAGATTAAATTAAACGAGTGATGGGACTTTGCGTTAAAATACATCACGACATCATTCGACACTAATCAAGAATTTTAGTGCAATATAGACCAATAATGAATATCATGCCTCCATTTCCCTGATTTAGTTTGCAGGTGTTCCAATAATTAGATATGATGCTACAGATTTCATGAGTTGGCTAAATAATTCTATAATAATAATAATAATAATAATCTGCTTCTTGTCTTGATTATGTCACTCATCTCAATGGAAAGGTCTACATGAAAATTGGGTAACCAAGAAAACAAAAATGAAGAGTACAATTTTTTCATCTTTCAATCTTTACCAAAAATGAGAATCTAATGTTATTGTACGGTTGAAACTGCACAATGCCTACCCAGGCTTCTATTTCTTTATTCTACTTATCTTATATGCTATTTTACTTCACTAGTCATTTCTAAAGTGCGTACAGATTCATGTATCAGTATCATTTATAAACTTAGATTTGTATTAAAATTATATATATTAACTTACAAACTTCTTCATTCATACATAAATTAACTTTGATCAATCAAAACTAAAGGAATATTCCATTTGGTAAATGGATTGCCTACATGGCAATGACTTAGGGCGACTGATGCAGGAGGGTCCGAGTCAGACGAAGTCGAGTTGTCAGATAGCTCGTTGATAGCGCTAATGTACCATGAGTTGGCGGATCGGCGTAAGAATGGAAAGTAATCGACGACATTTCCTAATTGGGGCCAATCTTGGACACGTGTTGGTATTTTGATTATAACTTTGGCTACGGTTGTCGGAATCACGCCCATGACCCAAATTCGGAAAGCTCTTTTAGNAGGCCCAATAATACGAAACACAAATAATAAAGTCCAATAACAATAAAATAAATCTCGATGATGTCCGCATCAGGTATCGAGACCAAATTCAGCTGTTTTCCCTTCCGAATCATCGATTTAAGTTATTTTTTGCCATTTATGGTAATATATTTCGGTTCCTTTTTGTCATAGAATAATTGCTCGATTTGAGCCGGATTTTGGTGATTTTGTTTCTTTAATTAAGTATTTTATTTTGGTATGAATAATAGGATTTTACTATTTTTGGCAAATTTTCGATAGTTATGATTTTTCTGGCTATTTAATCCGGCTTGTGGGTTAGCGTCAGAACTTGACAAGTTAATTAAGCGAATAGTACATAAACTTTACCTCATATCAAAATTATAAAATGAACTTTCACATGGTGTATCAAAATCATGTATGAACTCAACTTTGTATCAAAATCATATATAGACTTACAAATTTGTATCCCAACTATATATGAACTAAATGAGTAATGTTATTTATGATCATGATATGGAATATCGATGATGTGATAGCATATTATCCCTCACATTTCTCTCTCTCTCTCCTCCCCCTCATGAAAATTGAACTGTCAAATCTCATTATTCCGCATAAACTGCCACGTACCGATGTTCCATCATCATAATGATAAATAACATTATTCGTACTAATTTCCATTTGTAAAAGCTAATCGAACAATCCACGTGATAATTATGATTTTGATATATAGAATAAAGTTTCACGTACCATTCGCATAATTAACATGTCAAGTGCATGTCACATGTTTGCCACGTAAGCACTCTATTTGCCACATAGATTATTCCGTTAATTTTGATTGATGAAGGTTAAATCACATAGATACAAAGTTGAGCTTATGCATAGTTTTGATACATGTAATAAAATTTAGGGAAAATTGCAGCAAAAACCCCAAACATTTGACACAATAGCAGACTTTTCCCAAACATTTGATTTGTTGCAGCCGTCATCCCTAACATTTTCAAACGTTGTAAGTCAAGTCCGTTTAGATGGTTTCTGTCAAAACTGTCATCAGTTGACCCAAAAAATTAAAGTCTGACCATTTTTGACCAATTAAATGAAGGTAAAATGGTAACTTTATAATATTACTATGTAAAATATAATTCAAGAAATTAAAAAAATAAAAAAGGAAAAGGAAAAACTTAAACTTTCTTCCCCTTCTTCCCCAACCCAACCTAACCCCACCCCACCGCTCGCCCTCACCCCAGCCTCCACAACAAACCAGGAAACCCATTTTTATCTCTGCCAACGGCCGAATGCTGGAGATGGTGAGTAAGAGGGATCATAAAGGTTTTGCCTTTGAATCCTTTGTTTGCAAAGAAATTTTCAGTAGCTTCAATGAACCATTTTTTCCATACAAAATGATCATCAGTTGTTGCCTAATGACGCAGATCAACATCAAATTTTCTTCTTTGAACAGTTCAAGAAATTGAGGTCAATGAGTGTAATTCAATTTCTTGGGCAAAATCCAAATTTTTTGCTTGGAAATTTTTTGAAAGCAAAGTACCTTCATTTAATACATCCCAAAATGGAATTTTCATTTGCTGGGAATTTGAATCCAAGGAAAATGGTTAATTCCGATGAGTTCCCAGAAACTGAATTCTTCAAGGCCTTTGCATATATGGGAATGAGAGTTTAGCTTTTACATTGTTTGGCATTCTTACTTGATCAAGAAGTGAGCATATTTGAGTTCAGAAAACCCACCTGCAAAGACATATGAATTCTATCATATTTTACTCACCATCTTCAGCATTCGGCCGATTGGCAGAGATAAAGATGGGTTTCTTGGTTTGTTGTGGAGGTTGGGTGAGGGCGATGGGTAGGATTGGGTTGGGGAAGAAGGGGAAGAAAGTTTAAGTTTTTCTTTTTCCTTTTTTGATTTTTTAAATTTTTTAAATTATATTTTATATGGTAATATTGTAAAGTTACCGCTTTACCTTCATTTAATTGGTAAAAAATGGTCATACTTTAATTTTTTGGGTCAAATGACAGCATTTTTTATGGAAACCATCTAAAAGGGCCACACCTACAACTTTTGAAAAGATTAGGGGTGACAACTGCAACAAATTAAAGGTTTGGGTAAAGGCTGCTAGTGTTTCAAAGGTTTGGGGTTTTTGCTACAATTCTCCCTAAAATTTATATATCAGTTTTGCTACACTAACAGTGCCACATATCGGCATTGTTAGTGATTGGGTCGATGTGGCCTGTTAGTCCAGCATTATTCTTTATCTATTATTCGTGCAGTCAACTCTTGAAAGTAGGGCTACAAATACTAAAAATAGTTTTGCTATCGACAACCTCTACCTCAAATTTCACGCAAATCAAAATTTAACTACACCTTTACTCTCCCATATCAATTCTATTATGACAGCACAAGCAATTATACAGATGGTCGAGTGAAAAAAATAAAAATAAAAATAAAAAAACCTTACTCTCTCCATAGTTTGTGCAAAACAAAGAAAATTTGCCATTGTCTTAATAAACCATGTCAGTAGAGGAATCTTATTTGTAATATTTCAATATCATAATTTGAGTCGAACTCCAAGGCGAGTAGCTAAAGGATGTGTACAAAAGTTGGAGGGAATAAATTCTAGTTTTACGACATGAAAATAATCTGTTAATAGTAAACAAGAAATAATTTTTTTTTTTTTTGAAATGAAAGAAAGTAAAAAGGAATACAAGATCGAAATTGAGAAATCCAAACCTCTCCACAAAGATTATTGAACTCCGTAAAAAGCTTATTTATTTAAATCGAGGGAAATAACAGTTGCAACAAATACATCATCATTCTCAAACCAAGATCAGAAGTACAGTACACAAAATATTTTCAAAATTTACATCGACTTTGTTCCGTGGAGCCTTTGAAATGTTTGGCAAACCATATAAGTAGGGGAAATTCATTCAGGTCTTCACTACAAAAGAAACATGAATAATCCAAAAACATTGGCTTCACTTGACAAAAGATAGTTCCTTGGATTCTAAATGTACACGAAAATAACACAAAACTGTCCATGCAAGATATTGTTCTACGGATTTTTACTGACTAACGTAATCAACAACTTAGCCGACCAGGTAGATGACTGAGCTACGAGCCTCTGATCGATCTGTGGTCCCCAGACATGTACTGGGAGACGTGCAGAAATAATGGCACGTGTGCACTAGTATTGAAATTAGAAGAACTGAATCAGCTGGAGCATATGAGTCAGCTCCATCCTTTACACAATTAGCAAGAAGAATGCCAGCAAGGAGGCCAGCAAGGGAATTACCAACAGGGACCACCAACGAGAAAGCATCTAGAAGGAAATTAGTTGGGTTGTTAGATTTATTCTTTTTCTATTTTGTAGCAGTAGATTAGTTAGAATTATTCCATTATTTATGTATATATTGAGGATCAATTTCTGTAAATGAATATAGAATTTACACGAGAAAGATTTTCTCTCATAAGTGTTCTATATGAATTTTTCATTCTTCAAAATCTAATATGGTATCAGAGCCAAAATGGATCAAACTGATATAAATCCTCACACAATTGCAAACACCAATCCAAATCAACAACCAACAGATGGAAGGAATCCCTTCATACGATCCAACACACCCCAGCAGCCCTTATTACATTGGCAGTAATGATGGAGGTTCTGCTATGCTGGTTACTCATGTTCTGGAATCCAATAATTATTATTCTTGGGCTCGATCGATGAAGAGGGCACTAAGGATCAAAAACAAATTAGGCTTCATAGATGGTACTTTATGTGAACCAGAAGATCTTAATAATCCATTAATGGAGCATTGGCTGAGATGTAATGACATTGTCATTACCTGGATGCAAAATGCTATGGCAGTAGATATCAAGAGTAGCACCATTTATGCTGAAACTGCTCATCTTCTTTGGCTTGACCTTGAGCAGTGTTTTTCCCAGCAAAATGCCCCACGAATTTTTGAAGTAAAGAAGGACATCACAGCACTGATGCAGAACCATGACCATGTGAACGTTTACTTCTCTAAGCTCAAAATCCTTTTAGATGAGCTGTTGAATTATGAAAGCATTCCCAACTGCACATGTGGAGGCATGAAGGTTGTGGTTCAAAACCAACAAAGAGAGTGGGTTATGAAGTTCTTAATGGGACTAAATGAATCTTACAAGGAAATCAAGGCTCAGATTCTACTGATTAAGCCATTTCCTAGTCTAAATGAGGTGTATTCCTTGGTCCAACAAGAGGAGAAAATGCGAGATATATCTGGTTCAAGCTCAGTCAATTCTGATCTCATGGTTTTTCTAAGCAGAAGAGGCTTCAGGGAAGGAGGAAATCAGAACTCTTCATCACAGAAAAAGGACAAATACTATTGCAGCCATTGCAAAATCACAGGCCACTCACTTGACATATGTTTTAAGGCCAATCCAAACAAACCATTATGCACTTATTGTCAAATGCCAGGACATACGGTGGATAAATGTTATAAACTTCATGGATTCCCACCAGGACAGAGACTTAATGATAAAGGAAGATCTACTGTCAATATGGCTTCTATAGGACCTGCAACTAATCAACATGAGGTGAAAGAAAAAGGCCAAGTATCCTTAAGTCAAGAGCAATATTCTTAGCTTATGGCACTCCTCAGATCGACAACCAATCCTCAACACTCCACCTCTTCATCAAACAATGACCAAACACCTGCTATCTTCTCTCCATCTAATGATTTCACTCACAAACTGTCTAGTATATACTTAAGCTTGACTACACTCTATCACAAACATGAACATGTTAGTGATATTCCATGGATCCTTGATACATGAGCCACAGATCACATGATTTGCTCCATTTCATACTTTACATCCATTCAGTCTAAAGTCTCTTATTTTGTATTTTTGCCAAATGGAGAAAGCGTCCCTGTCACACATGTAGGGACTGTCAAAATCTCAGAAGCTATCACCCTGTATAATGTTCTTTGCATTCCTACTTTTAACTTCAATTTAATTTTAGCAAAAAGAGTTACTCAATCTCTGAATTGTTGCCTTATTTTCTTCTCTAACTACTGTTTTATTCAGGACCTTTCGACTTGGAGAACGACTGAAATAGGTGAAGTGAAAGATGGTCTATACCATATGGTGCGAAAGCAAGTATCCCCTTCAGCCTTGTCAGAAGCCTTCAATCAGTTCAAGTGTTTTGCTTCCCATTCTGCATTTTCTGCCAATAATCTTACGAAGTCTGATCTATGGCACTATAGATTAGGCCATTCCTCCTATTCTCATTTCAGCCTTGATGGAAAACTTAACATAGATGCATCTTCTGATATTAATCATTGTTCCATCTGCCTTCTAGCAAAACAACATAGATTGCCTTTCCATACCGGTCACCATAAAACAGTGAGATTTTTGAATTGATTCATTGTGACATATGGGGGCCTTGTAATGAATTTAGTAGGGATGGTTCTAAGTACTTTTTATCCATTGTTGATGATTTTAGTAGGTGCACATAGATTTACATGTTGAGATTCAAATCTGATGCAACCACAGCCTTACAAAACTTTTACACTATGATTGAAACTCTATTTGAAGCCAAAGTTAAAATAATTAGAATAGATAATGGAGGAGAATTCAACATGACTGATTACTACTATCTAAGAAAAGGAATAATACACCAAACAACATGTGTTGAAACTCCAGAACAGAATGCGGTGGTAGAGAGGAAACATCAGCATATCTTGAATGTGGCTAGATCATTGAAGTTTCAAAGTGGCCTTCCCTTAAGATATTGGAATGATTTTGTGTTAACTGTTGTCTATCTTATAAACAGAATACCAACTCCCATTTTAAAACACAAAAGCCCTTTTGAAATATTGTTTCAAACCAAACCCAACTATGATCACCTAAGAGTGTTTGGGTGTCTGGCTTTTTCCACTACCCTTGTCCATGGCAAGCACAAGTTTGATACTAGGTCTAGAATATGTGTCTTCATTGGTTATCCTTTTGGAGTAAAAGGGTATAGGTTATTAGATTTAAAGACCAAGAAGGTTTTTGTTTCAAGAAACATTTCCTTTCGTGAAGGGATTTTCCCATTCAAAGATCCCAATTGCAGTAGTAATACTCACTTGACAGGTTTTGATCATCTAATTTTTACACAGAACCTCAGCATCCCTAATGATCATGTCATTGCCTCATTTACCAATGAACCAAGGAATAACATCCTAAATAACCCTCCTTATACGGTATCCCCTGATTTCCAAATAAACATCAGTCAAGATTTAGCATAAACCTCTGGTGGTAATGTGGAATCAAACCAATCTACTGATCATCATGAATCAAATCCTTCTATTGATAACTTGGAATCAAACCATTCAGCTGTTACTTATTTACCTCGCAGGTCAAACAGAAAT
Source organism: Fraxinus platypoda (assembly GCA_903798405.1). Taxonomy (NCBI): domain Eukaryota; kingdom Viridiplantae; phylum Streptophyta; class Magnoliopsida; order Lamiales; family Oleaceae; genus Fraxinus; species Fraxinus platypoda. The sequence goes on along the minus strand of CAIGRT010122578.1, from coordinate 4,656 downwards.
CGAAAAATACCCCCTCACTTGTAAGACTTCATATGTCAGACATCTTCAACTTCCCCATTTCAGAAGCTCAACAAGAAGAAGGAAGTGAACATTACAGGTAATACTTTCCCTCTTAGTGCTAGCATTTCTTATGACAGGCTATCCACATCTCATCGTAGCTTTGTAGCCTCAATAACAAATCATTATGAGCCTAAAAACTATCAAGAGGCTGCAACTTCTCCTGAATGGTGTACTGCCATGAGAGCTGAAATAGAAGCTCTAGAACTTAATGATACTTGGTTTTTGACTGACCTACCACCTGATAAAGAAGCCATAGGGTACAAGTGGGTATACAAGGTTAAGTATAATGCTAATAGAAGTGTTGAAAGGCTCAAATCCCGTCTAGTAGCAAAAGGATATACTCAACAGGAGGGACTCGATTACCATGAAACCTTCTCTCCTTTGGCCAAACTTGTTACCATTAGAACCTTGCTTGCAGTTGCATCAATCAAAGGATGGGGCTTGTATCAATTTGACGTGAATAACGCCTTTCTACATGGGGACTTGAAGGAAGATGTCTACATGGAACTGCCCCTGGATACAATAATGTCAGTAGCAATAAAGTTTGCAAATTACGTAAGAGCTTGTATGGATTGAAGCAGGCCTCACGTCAATGGTATTCCAAACTCTCAAATTTCTTCATTGAACGGGGATATACTAAGTCAAAAGCAGCTTATAGCCTCTTCACTAAATCAACTGGTGATTCTTTCACAGCCATCCTGGTATATATGGATGATATAATAATGGCCAGAAGTTGTGTCGATACCATGAACAAACTCAAGATCTTTCTCAATGATAGGTTCAAAATCAAGGATCTAGGAAAGTTAAAATATTTCCTAGGCATTGAAGTAGCAAGATCCGAACAAGGGATTTATATTTGCCAAAGGAAATGTGCTTTAGATGTCTTGGCAAATTCAGGCACTATTGGCTCAGGACCAGCTAGAATACCCCTTGACCAGAATGTGAAACTTAGTAAAGAAGAAGGAGAATTACTTACTGATCCATCTCTTTACAGAAGGTTAATATGGAGGCTCTTATATTTGACAATCACAAGACCTGATCTTGTATATTCAGTGCAGCTGTTAAGCCAATACATGGGAAGTCCAAGGATTACACATCTACATGATACTCACAAAGTCCTACGGTACATCAAGAAATCACCTGGACAAGGACTATTTTATACTACAAAATCAAAAATTCAACTGGAAGGATATTGTGACTCAGATTGGGGAGCATGCTTGGACATCAGGAGATCAGTAACGAGCTACTGTGTCTTCATTGGAACAGCTTTAATATCGTGGAAGTCAAAGAAACAACAGGTGGTATCTAGATCCTCTGCTGAGGCAGAATATAGAGCTATGGCAAACCTTTGTTGTGAATTAACATGGCTCAGATTTCTACTTAAAGACTTACAGGTTGAGGATCCCCAAGCAGCCATTTTGAATTGTGATAGCAAAGCTGCTATTCACATTGCCACAAACCCAGTGTTCCATGAGAGAACCAAACATATTGAACTTGACTGCCACCTGGTTCGAGAGAAACTCCAAGATGGCAGTATTATTGCTCAGCATGTTCCTAGTTGATCACAAGTTGCACACATTTTAACTAGGCATTGAATTCTCAAACCTTTTATTCTCACTTATCCAAGATGGGAGTAAAAGACATTTACTCTCCATCTTGCGAGGGGCTATTGAAATTGGAAGAACTGAATCAGCTGGAGCATATGAGTGAGCTCCAGCCTTTATACAATCAGCAAGAAGAATGCCAGCAAGGGAATTACCAGCAGGGACCACCAACGAGGAAGCATCTAGAAGGAAATTAGTTGGGTTGTTAAATTTATTCTTTTTCTGTTTTGTAGCAGTAGATTAGTTAGAATTATTCCATTATTGATGTATATATTGAGGATCAATTTCTGTAAATGAATATAGAATTTACAAGAGAAAGATTTTCACTCATAAATATTCTATATGAATTTTTCATCCTTCAAAATCTAATAACTAGAGGATAAAACTTCTCATGTTTTCTTTTCCCTTATTGGCAGAAATAGCAAGTCTGTGTTTCTAGACAAGCATGGAGATTCTCGTTATAAAAGGACTTCACAATAATCAACAAATTATAATCCATTAAGCAAATAAACTTGGATAAGTGTTCAAGAACTGAATGAATACCGATAATAAGCTTTAATAAACTGCACAAACTTCAGATGTTTCAAGTCCTTCCCTTCCTAAAAGAGCTGCAAGTATAGAAACCAAAGAGAATTAGCATAAATCTTATGAGAAGAAAAAACTTGTCGATAGGAAAAAAATAATTTTATCAAAAGAAAGAGTAGGACTCAAAGAAATGAAGAAAATATGAGGTTATTCGGTAAATTGATGTATATCATACAATCAATCAAATGAATATATGGAGTTCGTTTCATAGTTAATTTTAATCTATCTGTAAAAAGCTTCTGCAGTTTTATCCTGTAATTGTTATAACAATCAAACAAATGTAAGTCAAAATACACGTTTCCTATTAAACTTATAGATTTAAATAAATAAAATTTTCATATCTAATGCAGGTAGAAGCGTAAACTATAACAAATATAGGATCAGAAACTCGTATTCATGCACAAATTAACGAACGGGTCGATATTTGAAATATAATCTTCGATGATCAATATTCATAAACAACCAAGTTACATTAAAATCATAACTCCCTATTTAAACATAAAACTCTAACTGGACTTTTTGATAAATCTCATAATCAAATAAACTCTTAGTAGACTTAAAATAATAAAAGACTAATTAATGAAAAAAATTATAGATAATATAATATTAAATAAACATGTCCTGTGTCAACATCACTAACAACTTAAGTTTCTACATTAAGTGATTCAAAATATGAAGTCTCATCGAGTTATTTTGAATTGACACTTCTGGGTGGTTTTTGATGCAAATCATGTTCTATGATCACAAGACAAGAATATAAATTCTTATCTGATCTTGATATACAAGCTCGTTTGGTAGAGATTAAAATTGAAAAACTAACCGTTATTGTTGACTTTTATTAGACGAGTGGGGCCCAATAACGGTTATATTTTCAATTTTAATTGGATTTTAATCGGTACCAATTTTGCTATAATTTTTTTACTGTTACAATTCTGCAGCTCTTCCCATAAACAGTAATTTTTATCAGAAACAGTTGGTCCCAAATCAGTTAAGATCACGAAATTACATTGAACAGGGAAGAAAAAAAAGATTTAAGAATGTTCTCTCAGCCTAACGGTTACAATTTATACGTGATTAGAACTAGCTACCTTGGCTATATGAGAAGCTTTCGTTTAACTAAACAATGATGTTTCAAAACAGGAAACTTGTTTAAAGCAATTTACAACACAAATTTTAAAACCAAACAGGATAACATCCTTAAACTTGAGCTTGTTCTGAGCACTTGTTAATGAGAAAATGATTTAAAGAAGAATCTCGTCAAAATGGAAACTAAACTTGACATGCTTGGATTTGGAGTTCTACACAAAAGCTTCGAGTCCTTAACTAATTATTAAAACCAAAAGGAAGAAGCTTTGAATATTTAACAACTTGTCTTTGCATGCAGTATTCGATAGGACTGGACTTTGTACTTTACAAAAGAGTAATGATATTCATCTAGAGTGATTATCCTCATCGATCTATGTAGCAGGGGGTCACTACTACATTGTTCAATGATTCAATGAAGAAAAGTACAATACAACTTCATTGGATGGCAGTGGCCTCACACTGTTGATGATCATCATTCTAGATTAATAGCATTATTCTCTGCAAAAACGTGCAATAGAATGACTTTATCGAACTCTTTTCACAGTTTGACCGAGAGAACAACTACGACGTTAAAATGTTATATCAAATTGAAAACCTTTAAACCAGAAACAAAAATAACGTATCATATGAATATATTTTCCGCCCCTTGTAAACTATTATTTATATATTTATTTTTTAAATAAATATCTTGCACTAAATGATAAATCACGGTTGCATGTCACAGAAGCAGATATATTCAATACAGAGTAGCAGTCATGAAAACTGAATTGCTGTTACAAGAAATGGTTTTTCACTATCTATAGCAGAAATTTCCCATCAAGACATGAAATCTTTATACTTTTTCGGCTGAAACAAAGACGGGATTGATAGGTATATAAATTAATCGCTTACTGATGCAATCCATGGAGATGAAGCCCATTGATAGATGGAATTCCCATCAGTTCAGATCTGGGGAGATCAGGATAGACAGTTATGATATTGGTTAACATTAATTTATAGCACAAAACTGATGAAATGTTGAGTATGAAGTGAAGATTAGATCGATAGGTGTTCGCAAAATATTCCCGCAAGTGTACGGGTTTGTTGTACAAGTAATAATTATGATGAGTGAGTTATCGCCCCACAGGGAATAAGGTTCATTTCTAGTGTATCTGATGCATCTAAATTCTTAACAATAATAAAAGATGCTTGATTTGTATTTAACTACGTTCTATGATTATGAAAGCAATAAAAGCAAGAAAGTGGTTTTTAAAACAAGTGTGGATGAATGTATTGGATTTCCGATTCCACTAATTGACTCTAGAATTCAATTCTCAACTTG
>CAIGRT010122577.1:0-37890 GCA_903798405.1 Fraxinus platypoda | reverse complement strand
TATAAGACAACTAGTAAATTCTTTAATATAAGGAGTGTTTCTATCCATAATCCATTCTTCAGTCAGTCTTCCAGATCTTGCCAGAGCTCCATATGCAAACAAGCGGCCCAACAGGTAGTCTCTTGCTTCCTACAAAACCAGCTAACTTTTTTACACAGAGAAAATGACAATAGAATTAAATCATTCAACATAACAACATTACCAACCTGACCCTTCATTGAAGAGGAGATCTCCAATAAATTAACGATTAGCTTTAATAAAGACTCCACTTTGATGCTAGAAACTGTGCCTACTAAAATTGTAAGACCCAATGCAAATCCTTGTCTTGCACACTGCAGAAGAAAGAAGAGGAGAAAAATCACATTTAGGCCATAAGTTTTGCAGAAATGTCAGAAGTAGTAGATAATTAGACAAATTTTGACACATTCTTTACAATAAAAAATTGCGCACACACATCCAAGTAACGCCCCACGTCATTAATACGGTAGAGACATCTTATGTCATCTTTGTAAATGAGATGAATTATCTAAAACTTCCTCCGTAAGCATACTTTAGATTGGGATTGAATCAATTATTATTACTGTGTAGAGCAATATGAAATAAGTGTATATGCCTCTTAAGTATTAGTATAAAATACAAAGTTATTAAAAAAATTCTCTGCAAGCAACTCCATGGAAAGGGAAAAAAATAAAGGCCTGCATAAACAAGAGCCAAAATTTTAACTTCTGATTTAGCAGTATCTGCAAAATAAATGTTTAAGAAATTTAATGGACAATCTGATAATAAGGTGTGGAAAATATTCAGTGTAAGAACCAATGGACCATTATGAAGTACCAATACAAAGTAGAAAAAGGACAGTTACTAGTTATACAAGCAAAAAAGTGTATATCCCATTCCTTTCCCCTACAAATAAATGTTGATTCCAATAATGAGTAGGTTGGACATTGATAAGATGGAAAATGAAAAATAAAAAATCAGAATGACTGAATCTTGTAAACAAAGAGCAGATATTGTTTATTTGTTTATATAACATTGTAGGGAAACCATGATTCATTTAACTATGCACAATATCTTCCTACATACAGAACCATAACAGTTGAAGAGAAAGCTGAAAACAAACAACTTAAAATAACAGAAAAAAACACACCTCTCTTGATGAGGAAATCCCACGAATGAGTCTCCGAACAGCATACCTCAAGGACGGGGCGCAATTATTCAACCCATCATCCTTCTCAGCTTCCAATTTCAGTGCGTCCTCCACTACTTGCTTATCCTCCAACATATCATAAACCTTCTGAACTTCCATCAACTCTGAAACTAAGGCCTCAGCCGCTGTTTCCCTCACACTTGCATCAGCTGCCGAAAGGTCCTTAAACACCCCAATGTGGAACTCAGGCAACACAGCACCACCACCACTACTACTATGAGTTATACTCTCGTTTTTATTCTTTCCTAATTCTAAAACAGTTTTTCTAGGGGAGCCATGGTGTCTTTCTTTGTCTAACGATTTTCTTTTCTTTTTTCTTTCCATTGAATTCACAGAAGGCTTATGAGTAATTGAGGGGGTTGATAGCGCATTCACTTCGTTTTGATCCTCGTCTTCATGAGTTTCAGTTTCTTTTCTCTTTTTCTCCTTTTTTAATTTCTTTTTAGAGGGTTCGGGATTAGCATCTTCATTCCCTGAACTCAATTCTTTCTCTTTTACTGTTTCTGCTTCTTCTATGGAATCGGCCACTCTTTTTTTAATCCCCATTAAAGAAAAACGGTAATTATCTGCAAAGTTAAGAACACTGACATTATGAATCTATCAATTAAATCAAAATAATTAATGAATATCAGGCGGGTGTATATGTACACAGAAATCTTACCAGTGGCTTTGAATATTGAGAGGATAGACAAATTCTGAGAGAGAAGGGGGCAAATACAAAATCTAGGGTTTATGACGTGAATAGGATTAGGATTAGGGCACCAGAATGGACAAACTGCTGCTTCTTATAAGAAAAACTGAAAACTGATAAAAATAGCACTAACATAATTTACTTAACGAATTAAGACTTTAATGAGTTTAAGCATGTTTAAAGGTTGAGCATCTTATGTCCTGTTTGGTGGTATTTTTTTGAAAAATATTATTTCAAATAATGATTTTTTGGAGAATGTGTAGTTAATAAGTATAAAAAAGTTTTTAACTTACGTATAAAATATTTTGTCCTTGTTTGATCCACATTATTTTCAAAATATATTTTTCATTCTCTTCTTTCAATCACATTTTTCAGTTAAATAATATCACACGTGAACTCAAAAAATTTTCTTATTTTTTAATCACACATTTTTCATCAATCTATTATTCCAAAATGTATTCTTACTATAAAATAGAGCTCAAACAAGCTCTTTATTAAATGTTGAACTCCAACTTTGAGGGTCCCCCACTGCCCTGCCCCTAGAGCATTGTGGATAAGGTAAATCGCGGGATGTGCNCTAGAGCATTGTGGATAAGGTAAATCGCGGGATGTGCCTCAATAGGTCAGGATACAAGAGCTGTCATACTAGTGCCCACAAAAAGTCTAATTACATACTTTGTAAGAGGCAAGAATCGAATTCTCACACTGCTGCTGCCAGCTCAGCTGAGACTACCTCACTCCTGTCATTTGCACCACTAAGCTATGCCCCGAGAGGCTCCAACAAGCTTTTTATTGTGTGAATGTATGGTTGAAAATGAGTATGTACAAAAAGAGTCGAAAGAATAGAAGACAAATAGGGGCTAATTAATATTAAAATTGTGATGCAATTAATAAAATGGATTCACATCACATTTTGTTTTTATAAGTGCATTATATTTTATTTATATTAAATGTTACTATTGTTAACCTTTATTTATTGTCATATTTATATCCTTAATTTTTTTTCTTCATCACATTCTTATTTTTTAACACTTCATTTATCAAAAAATAGTCATTAATCATGATTTTCATCCAAAAATATTGTTGACGTGCTTTAAAATTAGGATAAAATATTTTATCGTATTTTAATATTATTATTTGTTTTGCTTATTTAAAAATACAATGGACAAATGAATCTTTTTACTTTATTTTAAAGAAAATTTTGGAGAGAACATACTCAAAAGCAATTTATGTTAATTTGAAAATAAGAATGCGATGAAAAAATTTGAGATATAACTATGATGATGTGCAAAAGTTATGAATCTTTCATGCAATTAAAATATAATCTAATTATTAAAAAGTGTGGTATGAATAAGTCCATGTTTGGCAAAGATTAAAATTAGATTTTTAGCAGATTTTGATCAAAGTTGATGAAATATGTGGTTGAAATGTTGTGGATCCCAAGAAATGTATGCTTAAAATTAATTGTTGAGTTTGACTTGAGAATTTAATTGAATTTTAATCCAAACTAAATAGGGACTTAGTTTTAATAAAAAACAGTGACGTGAATATAATTACCCTCTTAGCAAACTTCAACGTTTATATAGACTAAAAAGGACAAAAGTTGCACTTTTATGATGAAGTGAAAGTGAAATCATGACACCATTTTACTCATGGCCTCTTGACCAAGTCGAGGAACGTGACTTTTTTGCTTTGACATCAATATATTTTACAAAATGTATAGGTAGCGATAGACCAAAAATTTCTCGTTTGATAATGGAGATGTCACGTAGTAAAGCTATATTGTTGAAATTATATTGGTTCATTTAGGAATTGTGGTTTTTTAATATATTTTTAGGAAATTGAAGGTAAAGCACATGAAAAAGAAGCTTCAAGTCCTAACCTGACTCTTCTTCATAGGAATGGTGGTATTTCTATTGATCAATCTAGTAAAGATACCTCCCAGTAGGGCTGAGTGTGGGTTAGTTTGGTTTGGTTTTGAGTTCAACCCAACATGTTCGATTTGACAATAATTCAAACCGAAACCAACACATTCACGGTTGAAACTTAACCCAATCCAAACCGGCTAAACTCGGGTTGGTTTGGATTGGGTTGATTGGTTTGGACTTGAGTCTCATTCAAGTTGGACCCAATTATTCTTTTGTTGAACAATTTTTTTATGGGTCCAATGCTTGAGAGTTTTTTCGTTGAATTTGAACAATTTTTTTTAAAGTTTGATATCATTTTAATTTGAACCAATTTTAATTACATTAAAAAGGGAGATTTGAAAGGCTTTAAGTTGATTGAAGTTTGATCAATGGTCCGTGGGGTTAAATTTCATTCCAATAAAACAATATAAATTAAAAATATTGGAGAAACTGTTAAATAGATTATAGCATGATCAAATTAAATACATATTAAATCAAACTAAATACATGTTGAATACATGCATATTATACATATTGAATAAAATGAATTCAATCTAAATACTAAAAATGTAAATCTCCTCCTTCAATCCAAGTGTTTAGTCAAAAATTACGTCAAAAATCTAGTCGAGAAGTCGAGGCACGAGCATCAATGAGAGGCAAAAGAGACGCGAGGCAGAGGAGAATTTTGATAATTTGATTTTTGGTTTTAAGTACTAATTTTTTTTGTAATGTTTTTTAGTTTATTTGGTTGGGTTTGGTTGGGTTTAATTGGGTTTTAATAGATAACCCGGAACCCAACCCGACCTGAAATTTGATTTTCTAACATGGACCCAACCCAATTGAACTAAAAAATCAACTCTGGGTTGATCGGTTTGTTTGGTTCACATAGGTTTTTGCTCAGCCCTACCTCCCAGAGTCTCAATACCAAGTGATAAGAGGGTCACGTCCAAGAGAAGCAATTCTTTAACATCACCACGGAGGATACCACCCTGAATAGCAGCACTCATGGCAACTGCCTAGTCAGGATTCACCCATTTGCTTGGGGACTTGCCAAAGATTTCAGCAAAAATTTCCTGAACCTTAGGGACACGGGTCATGCCTCCAACAAAGAGGACTTCATCCACTTCTTTAGTTGAAATACCAGAATCATTTAAACAACTTTTGCAAGGAGTCCTAGTTCTCTCAATCAAGTGGTTCACCAAAGTCTCAAACTTTGATCTGGTCAATGTTATATTCAAATGCTTTGCTCCAGATGCATTGGCATTTATATAAGGCAAGTTGATTTCAATCTGAGATGTCAAAGAAAGCTCTATCTTGGCCAAAAAAAAAAAACATTATGACAAAGACCAGAGAACTTGACATACCTCAAAAACACCATAAGGTCCCCTTTGTTGTTCATACCGTAGGATAGGGCAGCAGCAGTTGGCTCATTGATTATCCTTTTCAAATCAAGACCTGCAATTCTCCCAGCATCTTTCGTAGCCTGCCTTCGAGCATCATTAAAACAAGTTGGAACCGTTATCACAGCCTTGTTTACAGACTTCCTAGGTAAGCCTCAGCAGTTTCCTTCATCTTAGTCAGAATAAAAGCTCCAATTTGGCTTGGTGAGTACTGCTGTCCATTGGCTTCAAAATTGCAATCGATGTGAATCATTTTACAATAATCGGTGCATATGGATAGTTTTTTTTCCAACTATTTCTAGTACTGCACCTCCTTAAGGTTTCAAAGTTTATGTACCCTGCAAAAACACGTTAAGCCAACATTCAATCAATCTACGGATTTAACCATTTGAAATTTACTGCTCTTGAGCTTAAGGAAAATAAGGAAAAAAATAGAAGAACAAGAACAACACAGTTCAAGAGAATCCGCCTTTTATATTCCAAGAGATAACTTAACAATCACACAAGTGTTTATCCTCATTTTCACTCTATGCTTAATAATGATATGTACATGGTATTTATAGGAAAATACAATTCAAATGGATGTCCAAGATTAATTTGATTCAAGGCCAAGTTTAAAAAATCTGAATCCTTCATAAACTTTTCCACACTTCCATATCTGCATTGAGCCTTTCAATAACCAATCCCTGTTTCATGCCACAGATTTCTTGCATCAAAATAATGGTTTAGGGTTTAAAAAATCTTCTAGAATTCTGCCTTAGCCACGTTTCAGTGCTTTCGCGACTTTCGTCCCACTATCGAAAGCAGTTCCGTCCTGTTGAAATGCTCTGTTTAAGCTGAATTTTCCAGCAATCAGCCTTGACAGTAAATAGTCTAGAGCATGTTTTGGCTTTGCATAAATGTTACCAAAGAAGACTTCAGTCTTCAGGTAAATATGGTCATTTTGCTCAAAGCAAGTGAATACATTAATCCTTTAGAAAGATGACTATTCAAATTCAGCAGAGGACAATTTATGGAGATACAGTGAATTTACTCGGAGAATATTATAGTGAGCTGTGCTACTGTTACAAAAAAATTTCATCTGTAAAAATACCAGATCACACACATGGGGGTGGGTCCCATTTTTTATAATAATATTTTATTCACGTGAGGCCCAACCCCATGTGAGTATTCTGTAATTTTTACAGATGAAATAGTTCTGTACAAGTGGAATAATTGTATTATAGTCTATGGCCAAAGACATATTTCTCTTTGGAATCTTTTTTCTGGAATTGCATGTTGATTATGTTTCACTGCCACAAGTATTTATTTGAATTTTGAAAAGAAAAGATAAAAAGAAAAATCTCCCACCAGGCAAACATGTGCTTTAATTATCAAAAAATTCATAATTCCCTTGTATAACAAGACTGAAACCGATGCTGCTTCGGCCATTTGCACGTTTCAAATGTCTAGAATAGGTTCATGACTACCTGTAGCTTGCAATTTTCAAGAAACAATTACATAGTAAAGTATCATTTGCATTGCATATAACATCTCAACGTTCTCCAAAATTTCTCGAGAAAATATGTAACAGTGCTCTCGACATATCACAAGAAATAAAAAAATCCATGATTATAGAGACGCATATCATCAAAATTTCGACAAATCGGCCCATGCCCAAATTGAGCCAAGTAAGGGCTACGCAAGAGTGGCTCGCCCTTTTCGACACCTCTTATTCTAATTGCAACAAAAGCAGGGGCAATAGAACTACTAACAGTATAGGTAAACTTGATTGAGAAAATATGAACTACTCAATATAAACGAAAACTTGATTGATCATTCGTCACCCCCGAAGAGTAAAGAAGAAGAATAGCAAATACAGTACTTAACTTGGTGAATGCTAATATCAAGAAAACATTGGCAAGAAAATTATACAAGCATAAGTAATCAAAATATAATGTTCTGATCTTCCCTGAGTTATATCGTCCATGTGGCCTTTCTTGTAGTAATCAGATTTGTCAAGTGGTTCAACCATTCTTCTTAATTCGTTCCTGCATATAGCCAACGACCGTGAAACGACACTCCTGCTTTCTGCGGCATTTTCTTTACTTCAGCAACCATTCGCTTCCAATATTGTGTGAGATATCTATGACGCTTGATGATTTCTTCTCTAAATTTTAATTTTATCACTGCTGTTCTTGTAAATGTCATAGTATCCAAGCTCGTCCTCTGCTACCTTCTTTCTTTCTTTTTCCCCCATTTATCCTTTTCTTCCTCGGTGAGAGGAGGGGTAGTATGACCTTGTTAATTAAAGAGAAACAAGAAGAACGTGATCGGTACCTTAGCATGCTATCGATGATTACACTGAAAGCCACTGGTTATACTCATCCATCCGAATGATAAAGGAGCTGGAACTTGGGGAACCCCCTCCACCATATGCCTTAGTGTTTTGAATATGCAAGACAAAATTGCATTCATCTCGCGATTACATTTCCTTAGAGTAGCATTACATATTGAGGCAAGGGGAAGCAAAAAGTAGATTTTTTTTCATGATGATGCACACCTTGGCAACTTCAGAGGTATCAGCACTGCTATCCGTACTCCTCAGAGACATTTTCAGATTATTGCGCTGCATGTATATGACTGCTCCTATGGGCCTGTGTCACCAAAAGATACATTCAGAATAATATCATTCTCATAGTTGAGTTAGCAATGATCTCATTTTACATTTGAGTTGGATATGAATGGAACCATGACTAAGTAACATAATTCAAAACTGTAGAGATAGCCATGACTATTTACAGATATTCAATATTTATGTAGGCATTTGATAGCGTTTTTTCCTCCCAGAAAAGTGTAGTTGTACCCATGTAACTTGAAATTTCAGAGGTCAAAGCTAAAGCAAGACTTTCATGCAACAGATACAAACTACTTCAGTGCTCCAATAATTGGAAACAAAGCAAGTGCACAACACTAGCATTCTTAAAGAAATTCACGAGGTTATCATTATCTCTCATTCATTTCACTTTCTGCTTCTCTAATTTCCATTTGCAAACAAGGATAACATTTTTTTCATTGTCTCTTTTCGTCGTGTAAAACTAAAAGTTGCTAAGAAGTTACTTTTTCTATTCAGTCAAACATTAATTTCAACCACACATTCACAAATACTACCAATATATTAATCACACATTTCATGGGATCCAATACTATTCCTCCTAAAAAGTTACTCTTATTTTACCTGGACACTCCCAATATGTAAATCAGGAGAGGACCAAAATGCAATATAAAACAAAATTGCAGAGAGGATAGATGAAGTTTCAGCCCGTGAACAAGAAGCAAATTTTGGTCAAAAGAGGAAAATTTGGGGTTAATCATTCATGACTACAGATAGCTCATATCATAGAATTAACCCACTCCACAGTTCTTACACTAATTGCTGACAGTGTAACATTTGGTAATGGGCTCCATCCAATAGAAGTGTGTGATAAAATGTGTTGTCTGGCCATAAATAGGGTTAATGCCAACCAAACTATGTCCACTAAATTCATACCTACGCAAAATATGTCAAATAAAATGAACTAGGACAGTTTAAAAAGATCAAATAGTCAAAGTTCAAGACAGCTTTCAGAAAAACAGGTCAATAGACAACTGTGGCCCTTTTATGACAATTCCAAACTTTTTGAGTGAGTTTTTCAATCTAGTCGATCTGAAAGTCACGCTGCTGAGGAGTTGAAACATTTGAATAGATCTAAATACCCTTATTGCAAGTCATATTTGAGAGTGCAAATATTTACTTATTTTTTGTTGCTTAGAGATGAAAATTTATGTCTAAGCTGTGTTCTTAACCATGCATCACGAGTGTCTAGATGTAGGTGAGGGTCGTAATAATCTGTCTTTATACGGTCAGAGCAGGCAGGTAACCGTTAACACTCGTATCTTTAAAGAACTTTTTCGTATAAAACCGAAAGGTGCTTCTCAGTTCCATTTCTTGATAAGGAAACCGTTTTTTCCTTACTTCAAATTTATGTCAAGTAAACAAAATAAGTCATCTCATCTGAGAAGTAGCTTCGTAGCCTAGCTAACAAATTAATTAGTATATTGCAGTCAAACCAGATAAATGAATTTGATATGAACACCTAACATAACTCAAACAAGTTGAAGTTCAACGTAAGTTCGTGCATAAAGCAGACAATGCCAGTGCAATAAGAGAAAAAAATATAAATAATACAAAAATTAGAGATTATTCCCCGTACGAAATAGAAAGTCTGTCGAACACAAAAGCTTCTAGCTTTATTTGAATTATTAAAAAAGTTTTTCATGTTATGGTCTATCAAAACTGCTATACCACAAAAACTACTTATTAAGATTGCAGGTGTAGATAAGCCTATGGTAACGTTGAAAAATGTGGCTTGGCATATCAAAGACAAATAGTAATTAAGCAAGGCTCTCAAACAAAATGAGAGCCACCTTTTGCTGTCCAGTATCACATGAGGTTTGCCCATAATATTAGCGTAATGACATTATGATATTATCAGTACTTAAGGTTGTCATGACTCAGGTCAATGGCTAGACATTGAGTCATTGACTCTAAAAATCAATCCCATTCCCATCAATCGGCAATGACAAATGTTTTTATGCTATGGAGAAATCACAGTAGAAAAAATAACTAAAGAAGCGCATCACATATCAACCTAAAAATGACAACAATGAAAGAAAACCACCTTAATCCAGCTGCAGCACTCCTTCGGCTGAGTTCCTTACCCATTTCATCACTTAAATCTGAATTCCCATCAGCTCTAATACCCTATACAAATAAAATGGACAAACAACAGTATCAATATTTTCAATGGATTTCAGCATTAAAATATCAAGGGATGGTAAAAGCATTTTACCAAACACTCCCCATAAAGTCCTCTGCCCAACCGGACTCTAAAAACTTTATCCAGCAATTTATTTGCAGCATTCTGCCGACACGAGAGATAGGCCTTCCCCTTTGTGATTAGGTCGTCAACGTGTATCTCCATCAACTGTTTACATGGACAACTGGAACCAAATTAAGTAAATGTGAACTAAAATATAAAAGTTTGATTGTGGAGGGCCCTGTAGCTTCTCCTTTTTAATGACAGAAAAGGGAGTCAGTATGGCAGGTTGAAACTCTTAAGTCGATTATAAGGTGCCATATTATGCTCAATATCTATGATATTATGTTCCCCTGCTAACAAATTCACTTAAAAAAACCCTCCCGGAGTACTGCTTGAGAAAGTTATGCTATGCAGATAATGCAAGTTAGATTCAGCTTCAACCTGCTCGTACAAGCTTGAATTACTAATGCAGTTTAACTTTGAGAGCCATTCACGGAGTCCAAGATTGAATGCCTTAGTATCTGGTAAATCCCACTTGCGAAGATCTCCATCTTCAATATATTTGAGAATCATCTCTACCCGATCTTGAACTTTATGGTTTAGCAGGCTCATAGTATCCTCCTATCACAAATTTATAAACAAACATAAATTTCCTGTAGGATACACATCCATAATGAATCAGACAACATCACTTACACCACTATAAATGATATCACTAAAATATGATTTACAGGCACTGCCACTTACATTATCAAACCCAGTTTCTGAAAGTTTTGCGGAGAAATATTCATATACAGCAGTAGAGCTACTCTTCTCAAGATTGACATGAAACACGAGCTTTGCATTACAATCTTCACTAGATGGTATTATGGCATGCACTGATTTCCGATGATCAAAACCAATTACTCTAATAACAATAAATTCTAATTCAGTGATTTAACCACTAAATTTTCCAAATATCTTTGAAGAAAAGAATAATAATATTGCTTATTTGAAAACAAACTCCCAGATTTTCATACGTGCATGAGGTTCGCCTGGAAAGCTCCACAGCAAACCCTTTCGGACCAATAAAATCTAGAAAGTAGCATTTCTTCAATCCTTCAATAGATATATCTTCGATCCTATGGCAAAATGAAAGACTGTATTTGAGAAAATGAAAAGGACGATATTTGAAATATTAATTGGTAAATCAGGAGCGAATGAGGAGGTCAAATAACTCTGAATTTTATGAATTGTTAACTTAAATAGAAGAATGAAAATTTTGGTGGAGCTCCTTTTCGTTGATAATTGTACATTCAAAACTATGCTTCTTATATTTTGAGGAATCTCGTTTCCGTCGGCCAATCCAGTATTTTCCAATGAAATTCATGCAAAAAAGAGACGAATTCCATTTGGCACACTAGTATAGACATCGCAAGCATGACGGGAGTGTGTCCGTGAGCAAAGTGTAAAAATAGTCTCTTGTATAGAAGACTCGTAACAGGTACCCCACATGTATTATAAAGTTACAAGTTTTGAGCCAAGTAGCTCCCTTTGGACGTTGGTCTGTGTCTATATAGATTAATTCAACTTTAATTACCAAAAGAAATTTCATGGAGAGCTATTAGCAGCGGAGAGGAAGGGTTGCGGATTTCAATGCAGTAATACACAGTTGCGACAAAGAATTGAACGGGCAAAATGTTTAAACCAATGAAACCAAACAAAACGAGAAAGCCTTAGTCTTGTTGGTATTTCTCAAAAGAGACTCATGAAAATTCAATAATAACAAAAACACATAATCTATACAGCATGCATACATAGAAAATGCTATATTGCAGACATCGACAAGTAAATGTATAACAATGAGAGTGAGAACCTGAAGGGCTCCACGGAAGAGAAAGGCAGTATGATGCAAGGGAGGTTCAGTCGAGAGTGGTAAATGTGAGCAAAGAGAGCTGAAAACGCGCCGGAGAAAGAGGGGTAATTGTACAAGACTACGTTTGGGGTCTGTGCTTCCGATGCCTTACTTAGAGCTTCCAGAGCTGCGTCTGATCGGAATTTCCGGCGGAGTAGTGGCAGTGGTGTTAGAGAACGAGAAGAGACGAGTCTCCGGTATGAGGAAACTGAGACGCCCATTTGACTTTGATTTGTCACAGGCTGCGGCGGGCGCCGCCTCCGGGTGCCTTTTTCCGGTTAACTGCTGGTTCTTTCTTTTGTCGTTCGCCAAACGCGAAAACTATCGCGGTGCCCAGTTCAACTCAATTTTTTCTCCTTGGAAGAACAAAGAAAAATTTTGGTGCGAGTAATTTTTGTGTCTTATCTACCATCGAGAATGATGACTTGATAGTAGATATGTTAACCTGGCTTGAATCAAGTTAATGTGAGCAACAATATTGTTCTTCCAATAATTAGGTAGTGTTTGACCTATTTTAGTGCTTTGGGGACAAAAAATAACTTGGGTTGTTTAGCATAGCTTATGCCTTTACTTTTACTCCTCGTAGAATAATTATTTGAGAAAGTTATCTTAATTTTTAAAAGAGTTTCATATTCCGAAGAAAACCATGTTGGACCAGCTTTTTCTAAAAATTCTTCTAATAAAAAAAAATACTTATATAAAATTAGGGAGACGGGTCAAAAAACAACTTTTGAATCTCAAAGCTCATTTTGACTTTTCAAAAATTATGTCAAACGGGCTCATGGTATCTTCTGATCAACTTTTGAGGATTTATTGAACGGATTTGATATGAAAAAGAAATAAAGAGAATGGTGAACCTAGTCGACCATGCACATAATCGGGGAAGCAATGGTTGAAAGTCCTCCATCTTGGGATTTATAAAGCGCAGCCTGAAAATATAGTGTGAAATATTAGTACATGTAAAATGGAGTTGAATTGCTTACCTTTCAAATGAAGAAATGATCTTTTCATATACGCACGAGAGAGCAACACCGCCTTGGTCTTATCAATCAATTCGTGACTGCGCCTTGGTAATCAAGCTACTCAAGTAATTGTTCAAATTCTGATTAGCTAAAGAGGGCAACACTAGCAACGTCACGAGAACCTAGGACCTCATCTATGACCTTAGGCATATTTTCGAGGTCCTGGATTAGCATATATCACTACAATATAAAAGAGCCAAAAGACTTGGCACCATGTGTCGCGATTTTCCATCGTCGACAAAAATGCTTTTTTTTTCTCGAAATTTTCACGCATCTCCTCCTCTTCACGCAACCCATCGCATCTTTCATTTTCACATGCAATTAACTTCATCCATACCGCCCCCATCATTCATCAATCCACCACCATTAATTCACAACAACCATAGTGCGCTGAATTGCCGTGTCCATGGCTTCCCTTTCAATGCCTTCACTACCCATTCTCTTCCATTAATTATTCCCACCATATAGCCATTCATTTATATTAATTATGTTCAATTACATGTTCTTTTGGTATACTGATTGGATGCTATATTGGGTCAGTTAAGGAAATGATTTGAAGAAGAGAGGAGCACAGAGAGTCTCCTTGAGGTTTGAATCAATTTGGTTTTCCCTATTTCTTTGTATCATTATATTATTCTCATACTTTTTGTTTCTCTTAATTCTTTTAGATATTTCTCTTACAACGTTTTGTTCTGATTGTTAAGCAATGTTTGTCTGATTCATTATGAGTTATATATCTATGGATGATCGGAGAATAATGTGTAGGGAAAGTGTTTGATAAATGGTAGCATTAAGCTTGAAATTTTCTACTTTAATAATCAGTTTTGCTGTGAGTTTATATAGTTGTTTATTCTTACAACATGTTGAATTTGTTATTATATAGCACTGTTTAGTTGTGTCCGCGCACGGTGTCCGCACAGCGTGGACACCGTGTCTCCGCACAGCTCGGAGGTTTATATACATATATAATACCAATAACATTTTCACTAAAATAACATTTTGAAACCATATTGTCTCTGATTTTTTATTTTAATCAATTATGTTTGGTTTAAGGTTTAGTAATTTGATAATATAAAACTTTTATTTGCAATAAGTAATTTTGAAAAAAAAAATTCTTTTCTTTGCATGTGTTTTCCTTTACGATATTGTTGGCAAAACAAAAGAGGATTCTCGCTTCCTAAAGGTTTGTTTTTCTCCCGTTTCTATGCAAATTTCGTAAAGTTGACTTCAATGTGACTTGCCCTTAATTTAAAAAAATTCTCGGACATAGCAGGGATTTTCATATCACCGTAAATATGCAGCAAACTTTTCGTTGAAGAACTTATTGTTGCACATTTGTCATGAAATAGATTACTTCTTGAGGTGCCTTGGAGTAGGTTATTAATCGATAATGTAGTATTTGTTGACAAGACTAAAAAGGGGTTATGTAAGGTGGAATTCTATCTTAGTACTCACAAATTTAAAAGTGAGGTTGAGAGTAACCGATGACAATACATAGAATGCCACATCAGTAATAATGCAAATAAGAATAAATGCATAATAATGGAGTTCTGATTGATGATCTTGTTGTCTTCAAAAGTGTTTGTTGATGCTAATGACATGACGAAAATTATTAAGGAGATGCTCCCATCTGATGTTCGTGTTGCAAGAGATGTTCAAGATCTTTTGATTGAAAGTTGTGTACGTAAGTATTTTCATTTTTTCTTGCTTTGAAATTTTTAAGAATTCATTGTGGCTCTTCTATCACAGAAAAGGAAATGACAACAGCAATAGCTTAAGTATGATTGATTGATTGCTTCTATTGTTTTTCATTTTGTAAGTGGACTGCGGATGTTTGTATCTGATTGATTACCTATGTGGTTTCTCTTATCTCTTTCATATTTATTAGATAATATATGAACTGCCATTATCACAAGTAGTAGGGTTTAGATTTTCTTTTCTTTTCAATGCCAAGAATATTTAGGTTGTTCCTACCTAACAAGTCTTAACTTTTTGTGACGCTCTGTACTTTTAGGAGTATTAGTATTTGTGATTACTGCATTGATTTATTCCTCTAGCAGCTGAGCTAACCTGTGCAGTTAAATATTATTTAAATTTCAGTCTTCTGTGCGAAGTTTATTAATCATGTTTAATCAGAATCAAATAAGTTTGTAACAGGGATTATAGGAAAATAATTGCACCAGAACATGTACTCAAGGCTTTACAATTTTCTAACCATAATCCTATACTTCTCCTTTGATTCCCTTATATTCTTGCTGTTCATTTTGTTGAATTTGGTAAATAGAAAATTCCAAGTTAATGAAATGGCAATGACTCGTGGACAACTTCTGGAAGAACTTTGTGTTCCTTAATCTCTTCCTCTATCATTGCTTATTGTTCAAGGACTGGACATCATGGTTATGAATTGATCATGTCATCCTAACAAGAACACCAGTATCTTGTTCTCTTTTATGTGTGGGAGAATAAAATCAATGTATAGCTAACTATTACAATTAGAACAGTTTAATCCACCAAAGAAGAATTTTGTAGAAAATTGATACGTCAACTGGTAGTCCTCGTGTCTAATCCCTTTTTGTAGCTAATTGACTACTCTTACAGTCATCTATTACACTAGAAATCAGTGCCCTAATATTATGAAATTTAATAGTAATTGTCATTTAAATTTTTTGGTGAGCTCAACTGTTGGATTCTATTATGAAATAACTGGATAATAGTACATGAGATTACATTTAACATTTTAAGCTATACTTTAGGATTCTGCATGGTGTATGTCGACATGTAAAATCGATTCTAATGCAACAAAGTGAAGATATTGTTATTTTGTATATCTTGGTGATATATATATATATACACACACACACACACACATTCGACATATAAAAAAGTTACCTCAAACTTTTGTTTAAGCAAATGATTGGTCCAAGAATAGGCAAATCCTCAAATGTTCAATAAAAAATAGACGAAAAGTAAGTCAATTTCAACCAACTTATGAATAACTTTCACATTTGCAAATGAATTTCTCTAAAATTTACACACTTATTTTTAATATTATCAAACTAACGTGCGAAGCACGTTCGCCCTACTAGTGGTTGAAAACAATTGGCAATTTGGAACAAGTCAAGTTTAACGAAATGATCACCCTTTTTGTCAACATGTATGAAGGAGAACATTTAGTTTGACCCATTTAAATTGCTAAGCATGCATTATTCCTAGCCTAACATGTCGAGATTAGAATGATGTGAGGTCAGCTAGATAGTCTTCGACGCGATTAGGTATCCAACTCCAATAAGCTTATATATCCGATCTGAAGTTTGTATAATATATGGTTGAGAGTGGGCCCCAATGCTATCGCAGATTTCGAGTTTAGCTTCACATCGCCTTTTTATTCAAGTCATAAAATTGTCAAATATCATTAGCCCCTGATTGATGGGTATTAAAATAAGTTTTTTAATAGATTTTGATATAAACTAATGAAATGTGCGGTTGAAAAGACGTATGACCCATAAAATATATGATTAAAATTAAATATTGACTAAAATTTAGATTTCAATCGGTACCAAACATGAATTATTTTCAAAATAGTAAACAAGTTGATGATTTGCTCTAAGATAGTTCCAACTTTTAACAAAAAAAAAACAAGAAGTAAACAATTAGAAATACATTATATTAAATTTATTTTAAACACACTTAACAACTACAAATATTATTTGCTCGACTTTATAATGACAAAGTCAAGTGAAGAGTTGAATGAAATTCATAATCTCTATAGGGGTAATTAGCACAAAACATCCATACTTTTCAATATTATTGTGCAAAACGTCCCCACATTTCAATTTTTTTTGACATTTTCACCCTTATTTGTACCTTTCATTACCAAAAATATCCCTCCATTCACTTACCGTTAGTTGATTTGTTAATTCAATAGAAAAGCCAGGATATTTAGCACAAACCATCCTTACCTTGCAATATTATTTTGCAAAGAAGTCGTTACTTTTCATTTTTGGCATTTTCCTCCTTATTTCCACATTTCTTTGCCAAAAAGTCATTTCATCCGTTTATCGTCAATTGCTCTGTTAATTTAATACAAAAACCCAATTTTATTTTCAAACAACGAGTGTAAAATAGTCTCGACCCATTAAACCACTTCTTCCCGCCTTCAAATTAGTTATTCCATAAATAATAATGACATGAATATGAAAATAATTTATAAAATTATTGCATTAAATAAAGAAAAAATGGCATAAAGAACATTGCATTTCATCTAACCTAATCACCCTTCTGGAGCCCTCTAATGAAATACAATGTTTTTTTACGCCATTTTGTTATTGTTACATATGGAGGGTGTGTTTGATGGATATTATTGATGAAATAATGTATTTTAAATAGTGATATGATGAGAAATATGTGGATAAAAAGTAAAGTTACTAATGTAATGAAAAATATTATTTTATTAAAAAATGTGTAGTTGAAAATGATTTTCGAAAAAATGTATTTTGAAAGAATGTGCACCAAACGGGGGCGGAATAACTATTTTGAAAGCCGTAAGAAGGGTTAAATGGGTTGAGATTTTATCCTCTGTGTTTGAAAAGAAAATTGATTTTTTGTAACGGAGTAATTTAAGGTAAGTGGATGGAAGATTTTTTGGCACATAAATGTGGAAATAATTGTGAAAATGTCAAAAATAAATAAATAAAGATATGGATGTTTTGCATAATAATATTGAAAGGCGTGGACGTTTTGTGTTAACTATCCCGACCTTTTGTATTAAATTAATGGAGCAACAGACAGTAAATTGATTGAGGAACCACCTTTCACAGTCATTATGGAAAACGTTCTTATCTTTCATTTTTCTTTTGCATTTTCACCCTTCATTACGCAGTATGTCATTTTCATCTGTTTCCTCAATTAAAAATTGTGAAATGATGAATATACCATTATCTTTAAATAAAGTAAAAAGAAAAAAAAATTGTAATCATAGTCCCAAGTTTTTTTGAAGAGCACAAATGAGTTCCAAATAAATTATTAAAATGATCATTAGCACATAATGCCCGTACATTTCACCGTTATTGCAAAAAAAAATGTCCATACCTTTTATTTTTTGACATTTCACCTTTAATTACACATTTAATTGTGCAAATCATAATTTCTATCCATTTTCATCAAATTTCTAAATAAAAAGCTGTGAAATGACGAATATACCATCATGTTTAAATAGAAAAGCTAAAGAATTAATAGCAACTATAGTTCCAATTTTTTTAAAAGTGCAAACGAATCCCTAATAAATTATTAAAAAAATTAATTTTTTTAAAAGTGCAAACGAGTCCAAATTTAATTTAGTTAAAAATAAAAAAAATTAAAAAGTGAAAACGAGTCCCAAATAAATTATTAAAAAATTAGAAATAAAAAAAAATTTAAATATGAGGGTATATTTATTATTTCACAGTTCTTTATTGATAAATTGGATGAAAAAGATGGTTTGTACACTCAAAGGTGTAATTAAGGGTGAAAATGTCAAAAAAATGAAAGGTGTGGATGTTTTTCGCAATAACGATGAAAGATAGGGATATTATGTACTAATTACCCTTTTAATAATTTATTTGGGACTCATTTGCGCTTTTTAAAAAAAATTGGGACTATGATTGCAATTTTTTTTCTTTTTGTTTTATTTAAATAGAAGGATATATTCATCATTTCACAATTTTTAATTGAGAAAATAGATAAAAATAACATTTTGCACAATGAAATGTGGAAATAAAGGTAAAAATGCCAAAAAATGAAAGGTATAGATGTTTTATATAATAACAATGAACGGTATAAACGTTATGTGCTAATTATCCCTAGAAATAAGGTTGAAAATGCCAAAAATGAAAGGTATGGGTGTTTTGTATAATAGTATTGAAAGATAATGATATTTTGTGTTAATTACCCTCTCGATAATATTTTCTTTTTCGTAGTACAATTTTTAAGATCTAACGTTGCATGAACTCAGCAAAAGACTGGTCAAATATGAAACAACATGCTTGATCAAACATTAAAGAAGAAAATTTTAGGGTTCTTTTGATAGCAACGAATTTCATGGAAAATGTCACATTCGAGGAAAACGAATTTCACTTTGGTAATTTGATTGCAACGTGAAAATGGAAACCGAATTCCAAAGTACAATCACTTTAAATTGCATTTTGTTTTCATGGAAACGAATTCTTATGGATTTGATGGATTTTTATTTTTCAATTAACATGAAATTAAAATTTATTTCCATATTTGTCTATCAAACGGACCCTTATTTATACTTGCTATGTCATTTTGAAAAATAATATGTTTGGGTAAGTCTTTTTCCTCAATTTCTTATATTCACAAAAAATTAATTATCATAAAAATAATTCTTACTGTTAAAATATATAATTTACTTATTTTTCACCCTAATTATATTTGTTTTAAAATTTACATCTGTTTATAAATATGTGGCCTGTCCTGTCCGGGCTGTCCCCCGATTTTATAATTTTCCAACTTGTTTCCTCCCTTACCCCACAAACGATGATGTCATAACCACGTCACTCCGACAAGCCATCCAATGAAATTGGCCAGAGTGGATCCTCAACCTCCGGTTTTGAAACACCAAATGCATCGAATTATCCGACCTCGTCACCACACCCTACCGCTAAGATATTTTCTTCTCTCTCCTCCCCTTCTCTACAAGTGTTCATTAAGAACAGAAATTTTTTATTATTGTATATGTAGTACTGCATTATTCTTCAAGCTTTTCTTCATCAAAAGGTACGCGTCGAATCAACATTTACGCGAAACTCGCAGAATTTGATCTGTACATAAAACATTCATGATCTCGATAAGTGATCATTTTCCTTTTTCTATTATCATTTCTTTCTTCTGTTACAGAATTAATCATGACCCATATCTTTTTATTTTCTGTAGTTTTGCGTATTGTAATCTTCGTTTATCTTTTCTTGCTTTGATTATCGTAATATTATTTACATGCATTACACAGTGCACTCGTCTTTTGGTTGTTTCATATTTTTATTTTTTGAATGACTAAATAGTGAATACATCTGAATTTTCTTTCAGAGTTGAATCTATTTCTCTCTCGATTAGTTGAAATACAGAGCCTAAAAACAGGTAAAACATATTTCTGCTTTTGTTTGAAGTTCTTGTTTTAGTTTGTCACATATTTTTTTGAATAACCATTTAATATTTATGAAATTTTCTTTCATCACTGTACCTGGATGTTATTTTTCTCGACTCTGGCATGTAAGTTGTTGATTTTAAATTCTGTGTGACTAAGTTTTACCCTATTTCCCCGCCAAATTTGGGAATAAATCCTGCAAAATGAACACCTTGTTAGTTAAATCGTTATATGACTAAATTTGAGTAACAGAAAGTGCTAAAGTCAATGAGGTCGGAAAATAGATACTAAATTTGAGTAACAGAAAGTAACTTGCTTGTATTGATGATTACATAGATTCTAGATCGGTAACTGTCCTAGTCACATCAATTATAGAATAGACTACTTAAGATGTGTGCCGCAAAACCAGTGACATGGGAACTTTTGATCATCATTGGTTAATGTGGATGGCGTGTCAGACTCACTTGGAGTTCGCGCATCACATCCAAGTTGGCGCTATCTTCTCGTTAGAAAATCTGAATTTCATTTTTATATATCAAACATCACATAGAGACCTCAAGCTGGATAAAAATTATCTATCATTCCAGCTTGGTAACACATGAAAGAAACATAGGTCAAGATAACCTTTTGGTAAGAACATCTGCGGGTTGTTTTCCACTTGTGACAAATCGAATGCAAATCTGACCACTTTCAATCCTCTCCTTGATAAAATGTTTGTTAATTTCAACATGTTTAGTTAATCTTGCTGAACAGGTTTGTGAGCAATGTTTATAACGACTTTACTATCACAATAAAGCTTCATCGGCTCTGTCTCGTTTCTGTCTCGGTAACTCTTAGTTCCTTGAGCAATGTCTTTAACCACATCAACTCACACATTCCTTGTGCTATTGCTGTAAACTCAGCTTCATCACTTGTTCTTTCTACCATAGATTGTTTCTTACTTCACCAAGTAACTAGATTTCCTCCAATAAATGTGCAATGTCTGGATGTTGACCTTTTGTATTCTATAGAGCCTCCATGTAAGCTTTTTTACTTGAAGAGTTCTTTGAGAAAACTAAGTCCCTTTCAGGTGTTCCTTTCAGATACCATAGGATCTTTAAAACTACTTCCATATGGGATTCACAAGGAGAGTGCATACATTGACTACTAACTTACAACAAATGTAATATTAGGTCTACTGGGAGATCAATATATTAGCTTACAAACCAATCTTTGGTATTGCCCCTTGTCGACTGAGAACTCTCAATAATAGCTCCCAAGTTATGTTTTGGATCAATTAGAGTATCTTCTGGTTTGATAGCCCAACATATCGATTTCTTTAAGAAGATCTAAGACATACTTTCTTTGTGACAAAAATATCCCCTTTCTAGATTTTGTAATCTCGATACCAAAAAGTATCTCATCCTCGATATTTATTACAGGTTCTAATCTAGTATTTGATGGTGTAGCATATGGTCTAGGTTGACACAATATAGAAAGAGAGTGCCAAGAAATAACACATACCTTTTGCTTTCGGAACCCTTGCTCAACACAGGGTCCAATAACCCTAAAATTTTTTCGCTCTGTTCCCTCTTTCCGATATCTTTCATAATTGATATTCTAATAATTGGTGTTATTATTTCTCACAACATGAAGTTGTGGAGCTGGTGGTGACCGTATATCTCAAGATTTGGTGCAAATAAACGGTTTCCCTAGATTCAGTGGTCATTGTCACGTGCTCTACGATTCTTGTTGTCATGACCTCATCTTCTTCAAATTTCGTCTTTCAATTTTCACATTGTTTAGATGATCGATTGATCAACCACTTATGTTAAGCATTGAAAGTGAAGGCTCATGTGAAGAGTTATGGGCTTGGACCTGTAGCTGGGTTATGTGCCTATGTGAGTGTAATGGGTTTGCTTTCTTGACTTGGGTGAAGGTTAAAGGTTCACATTGCAAAAGCATACCCTGGACTTCTTATGGCAACAGTGAAGTACTTTTTAAGGTAATGTTGAGGATCTCCAACACAAATAACTGCAAAAAGGAACAAAATCATATATGTTCTTTCCAATTAAAGAGTTCTCATACTTCCTTCTTTCTTGGTAGGATTTACAACGGGTGGTAGGTCATTTATATAGACTTAAGAGACCTATTTCTCTCCTAGGATATCAAGTACCTCTATAAATTTACAGAGATTGTAAATTTTGGAAGTTCATTAAATTTGGTAGATTTATTCTAGCTATTTAATCTAGACTTAGATTTTTTGTTTTTTGTGAGGCTTACGCCTCAATCCGCTTCGAGGCTTACGCCTCGCCTCGTAAAGAAAAATCGCATTAGTACTTAGTTTCGTCTTTTTAAACCTTGCTTATACCATAAAATAAATAAAATAGGGTTGCAAAATATTCCACTTGTTCACATTGAATAATCTTAATATTCTAGATTTGTCCAAAGATAGTGAGCCCTTTCCAAAAATAATTGTTTTCCTTCCAAAAAATGCCAAATTTGTAGTATAAGACATAATGCCTTAGTTGAAGTATACTATATAATTAGGAGTTGACCTCTTTTTTGAGGTAAACATGAAAAAGTTACACTACATAGTCCCATTTTCAATTCTTGCCTAAACATCTCACATCTGTATCAATTTAAAAGTTTTTAGTTTCAATTGCGGACATTTGGAGTAATATTTGTTAACCATGTTATCCAAATCTTGATATTCGATGAATTGAACATTTGGACACATTCCTCCACCTGACATCCATATTCCAGCCCAACTACATCTTATTTATTCAAAGTGCATTTCACGTAGTAAGGAGAGTAGTAGACACAAGGGCAACATTTGGAGGTTCATTATGAAGGGTAGCTAGCCTCATAAGAATCACAACGTGCAAAAAGTGTAAGAAAATGCTTTCCATTTGAGTGCTATGGTTAATTGCTATGCCTTTTAAATTAAGTCCTAGACAAGCATGACAGTTTATTGATTGTATTCGAGATTTTGAATGATACATTCTATTATTGTGGCGTCAATGGTCTGGATTAGAAATTTGTGAATTGAAGAGGGTGGCGTGGACTAATGGGACCTAGTGAGGAGTCAAAATTGGAAAAACGTAAAATGGTCAGCGGTGCTGCTGAAGGGATATATTACTTATTTTTATGTTTAAACTAAAAACATGTTATTCTGTATTGTTAGATTACCTACGATTGGAGCTGGTAAGGAATCGAATATCTACGAAATAAAAAATCAATTTTCTATAGTGTAATTGGCATGAATTGGTTAATAATTTCCTTCTTCTAATGATGCTTGAAATGTTAAATGTATTAGGCCTCTGATTCTTAATTGAATAATTTTTTTTCTCCTTATCGTGATAATTTACAGAAACATTTAGTTGGTTGCTCGAGTGTAGATTCAGGAAGGGGAAACTTTGTGAATTGAAGGGAAGGGTAGTGAGGACTGAGGAGTTAGGGGAGCTGGTGAGCAGTCTAGGGAGCTGACGAGTTAAAACTGAGATTAGGTAAAATGGTCAACGGTGAATCTGAAGGGGCTATTTTATTTTTTCTTTTGATGGTTAAGCTATAAATTTGGGGTTTGGTATGGCTTGGTTTACCTGCGAGCAAAACTGGTACAGGACCAAGTAGATATCTTCATAATCTGAAACTGACCAGTGTTCTGTTTTTCCTGATTGAGCAGTCGACATGAACCAATTTTGAGGAATTTCCTTCTTCCAGCCCTTGCTGAAATTTTAAATGCTCTTAGTCTAGCAAAATTGAAATTTTGAGAAATTCATATGCCATCCTTTTTATACGTCTGGTGCTACTTCAGAAAACATTTATTTGGTCGCTTGAGGACAACTTTCAGGAGGGGAAAACATAATGGGATAACTAACCTGTATGGTATAGCCTGTAGGATGATATGAATTGTCAATCAATAACCATGGAACCGTATACAGTCTCTGCATGTGCAATCTTGTGCATTCAGTTACATCAGTTTATCATATGTCATGCACAATCCAAAATTTCCATACTTTTAAACATAGCTATTGACCTTGGAATGCTGAATCTTGGTTTGTTGACTAATTTTTATTACCTAATATTTGAACAAGGGACAAGAACGATGGCTTTTGTAATAACAATTTTTTATTCTTGAATTGGTTGCGCGTGCTTTCCAATCAGTTGTGCTTAAAATTATAGAGCAATGCATTCCTATCAGTCTTCTCATGAATCCCAAAATACCATTCATCTTCTTGAAACATGGTGGTTGTGCTTAAAAGTTACTTTTGTAGAAATTAGGTTTTGTTAACAAGAAGTTAACTTTGAAAATCATATTTGACTAAACAAGCAACTTCAAAGTAATTTTCATTTTTAATTACAATCAAACATGCTATGCATCTCAATTATGTGGAACAACTTGTGATTCTGCAATGTATCCTAATTAGATACAGAAATGGAATTATATTGCATATAAGACCTTTTCATCCCTTAAGGTCCATATGCCAGTTCTCTGGTGACATGACATGACTTGTTCATAGACCCTTTCTAGCTGCAAATTCCTACATCTTTCAAAGCAGAAATTATATTTATTAATTACACAAGGATTCCAAGTTATGTTTTCTGAGGAAGGACATTTTCATTCTAAATATATTTCAAATCAAGCGGTTAAGTACCAGTATCACAATCATTAATAATCAGAGACATTTTAGCAAGAGCAAACTGTTCACAACCCATTTGGTTCCTTTCAATATTAGATCTAATTTACACGGCTGTACATATGAAGATTCTAAAGTTGTTCCATATGTCGAACAATTGGATGGTTTTGATGCTTTATTGACATTCATCTTGTTGTTCAACTGTGAAATGTTATTGATTGAAGACTAATCTTTTCAATTGTACAGCAGAACCAATATATGTGGAGCTTCCATCTGGCTATCTAATGCAGTTGTAGCCTGTGGCAATGGCCAAACTATAATGTTACTGGGGTTAATATGGACGAAAGAGGAAAAAAATTCTTAAAGAGCAATAGCTACCCATCAGACATGGATGTCTTGAAGAGAGAATTACCCCAATTTTATCCCATTTGCTGGTGTATCATTCTTCTCTGTTTGTGGCTGGCTTAGCTGGAGATTGACAGGTACAGGCAAATCATAACCATGACTAATTCCGCATGTTATGTGCGGAACCCTGTTTGCTGTGTTTGTACCTCCTGTGCCATAAACCTGGACCAAAACTTGTGATTAAGTTCAGCCGGGAAATTGTTTTGCTTACGTAGCAAAATGCACAAGAAAAGTCCTTTTTATCTGTCAATGTTGTCGGTCTGCCAATACCTTTGTCTGCAAGCCTGCATTCTCTTGAGAAACAAGGCTTACCTTCTTATACAGCTCTATGTTTTCTTGATGCATGAGATTTCCCTGCAACAAGTTTGATGAAGTCATTCCTGAATTTAAACATGAATGATATATACAAAAATTGTTATATCTAACTGTGTTTCCAAGAGGACCTTCTGGTTTAACTCTTTGATTTCATCCGTTAAAATTTGCTCCTGCAAGAAATAGCAATTATTGTGGATTTTCATGCACTTAATATATCAGAAGTCACAGTGCTTCTAATTAACAATTATGTTGGGCAGAACCCCCTTAACCTTTTTCATTCGGATGCTTTTCAAACTCATTTCTAGTTGATTTTCCAGATTTTGTAGATCCATGATGCTCAATCCTGAAAGTTCTTCTCCCAAAAGTTTCCTGCATATATCATGACAGAAGTATATGGTATGTTCTTGTCCTGTATGAACCTTTCCTCAACTATCTGTACGAGACTTTTTTTTTTTTTTTTGAGAATTGGAAGTATCACCATATCTATTCTCTTTATTTATTCAACATGTGTTTATCTAGTTAATATCATTTGCTTGTACTTTTTGGATCCTTCGAACTTGGCTTATTTTTTACATGGACGCCTAGCTTATTAAAATGAAGGATACAGAGTACTTTGGAGGGGGACAAAGAGCTCAGATCTTAAACCTAGTCCTATAAGTAAGTTATGAGTGTAGGGTTCCATACTGCTTGATGAAATCCGTTGGCCTCTACAGTATCACAACTTTGTACATGCATAGGTGATAGTGAGATCCTGAGCCAAACACCATAGTTTTCGGCCCAACTCTGTCTTAATGCTCCCTCCCAAGTTCAGTTTGATGCTTAAAGTAATGTATTGTCTATTTTGTGAATTTGCCCTTTTGTGCTCCCTCAATGGTTATTTAGGAATGGATTTTGATCTACATGTTCCCATTTGTTTTTGGTCACTTTTAGCATTCTATTATGATACATTGCTTTTTATTCAGACACACCACAATGGTTCCACTGGTGTTAAAGATGTGGAACTATTTCTGTGTTCTCTATGATTATCTCTATAATAGTTCGATCGTTAAATTTGTATATACTTTCCATTTATAGCCATTCCTACTACAATAGTGGGTCATTCTCATTGTGGTTTCTAGCAACAAAATTATAGAAGCCTTATTAATTATTATTCTTTTCACTATTTTTATCTCAATTATATTCACCTCATAGTTGCTAACATGGTATTAGAGCAAAAATATCTGCTGTTTGTCAAGGTGTTTTGCCATATAGTGATGCTATGGGATCATGGCATATACGCAATCAAACTTGTGGCAAGTAAGACATGTGTAACATTTGATATTGTCTTTATTCCTTCAGCTTGACATGCAATCAACTCAATGAAACTTTATCCTAAGCTACTTTGGGCCAGGTACTACCTCTTCATTTACTTCCCTCCATCTGGATCCTGTTCATCATTGAGATAGACATTATCGTTTATATTTCGAATGCTATCTCTTCAGTCCTTCACTTCATCTATATTTAATCTGCTACTTCGATACTGGCGGCTATTTGTTACTTTAGAGACAAACGTACCTGTAGCTTTCTTGCAAGTACTGCAGCTGTCTTCTCAAGCTTTCTGCTTCAGTTTGCCAGAACTAGCAAGACATTATGCAAAATGATTAGTTCCCCTAGTGCATAAAATGCGGAGGATTACATGGTTAAATTGAAAGAGAAGGTCAGAGTTATTGATATATTGGGGTCTAAAATAGAATCGATATGTTAGGATATCATATCATATTATCAGAAACATTATATTCGTTGTCACAATCATCATTATCTATGATGCACCGACACGGAAACGTGTGTCCCACGCGATTTTTTAAAAAAGTACCGACACGATACGTCATCGACATGTTGATTAAATTTTTAAAAATTCTTTATTTATATAGGATAATTTTAGTTTTATACTTGTTATTAATTTTTCTTGTTGAAATCTTTTAAATATGAGTACCTATTTGTTACTTGCTAATAACTTTGAATTAACAATATATAATATTTTTAATATAAAAAGAANTTATACTTGTTATTAATTTTTCTTGTTGAAATCTTTTAAACACGAGTACTTATTTTTACTTGCTAATAACTTTGAATTAACAATATATAATATTTCCAATATAAAAAGAAAAATGATTACGGTAGAGTATCCGAGAAGTGTCGGTATCAACTCGTGTTCGACACGACACGCTACCCTAATTGAAGTGTCTGTGTTACAGAGATCATTATATTCATCATAGTGGTTTATAAACAGTTTTTGATAAACTAAAATCTCATTAAAAGAAAGAAAACTCTAGTAGGCAAGCAGTAGACAGGGGAAGAAGAAAGAAAAGAAAGAAGTGGTTAATATCCAAGAAATCCACGCAGGATTATATTCACATAGGGTTATAGGGTCCCAAAATGTCAAGAAGAATAACAGGGTATTCCTAATCCTCAGCACTGGATTTTCTAAGGCTTCTAAAAATGACCTATGTAGTTAAGAGTAGATTGAGATATTCATTACTTAGACTAGTGTGCAGATGAAAAATTGAAATCCTATTAACGAGTGTATCTACTTTTGCCAGCATATTGTGTTCTTCTCTTCAACGTTGCGAGTTTTAAGTTATTCCATTAGTTCCACAAAAGGAAATCTGAAAGATGCAAGTATATTGGCAGTGAGTTTTTAGCCATTCTGGTACTTACTGCATTGTGATGAGCGTAAGAATTAATAGTTAGCTAGCACATTTTCTTTTTTTTGTCTGAAATGCTAGTGGGGGTTGCATATGCTTGTAGAATTAGACTTTTTTACCGAATGTTATCAAGTTGGATTATTCCTGATATTCTTCAATTGCATATGTAATAAATGTGAAGCACAAAGAATTTCAAGTGTCATAAATGGAAGTTTAGTAATTCATATGGGTTTAAGAATTGTATTTGGATATCTATGATGGGTAGAATAACCTATAGGGATAATGGTTTTGAAGCTTGAAACTTAACATTTGAGGTGGTGTGTTGGCTTACTTTACAGGCAGAACCTGCAGAATGCCTTCGAGAATAGTCATGAAGTAATTGCTAATTTAGGGAAAGTTAGTATACAGCTGATAGCACTAAACTTGCGAATAAGTAAAAGCTACTTTTAAGTAACTTTTTGTTTCCCAACATGTGTGGATAAGTTACTTGAAACTTATTGATGCATGAACAGAGACCTCATCTCTCAAACGATTGCATATAGTAGACTAGACCAATGAAACCAGCAATCTCATCTCTTGAAAGTGGATCTGAATTTTGAGATGATGTTCATGTAAACCAGAATACGCTGCCATCTTCTGACTTTGCCCTGCCATTTGTAGCACGAACATTTCAACTAGGGTAGCGTATTCATGTCCAACACGTGTCGGAAACCGACATTCCTCGAATATTCTGCCATGGTTTTTTTCTTATAAAAAAATATTATATATTTTTAACTCAAAGTTATTAAATAACAAATAGGCATTCATATTTAAAATATTTTAACAAAAAAAATTAATAACAAATGTAAAACTAAACTAATACTAAATAAATGAAATTTTTTAAAGAATTTAATCAACGTATCGACGACGTGTCGTGTCAGTACTTTTTTTAAAAATGACTTGTTGGTGTGTCAGACACGTCGTGTCGGATACACGTGTCAGTGTCGGTGCTTCATAGGACCCGACTATCGCTAATCTCGATCACATTCTATGACTGCGACAAGATCATCAAATACTACTTAATCATTCAAATGCTAAATTAGAAACCATGTTTGCCAACTGGTCTCGAATTCGTATGCTTGGACTTCTTTCTCTGACCAAAATTGAGAAGGAAGTCAATTGCTGAGTATATGCAGGCTATCAAAAGTGTTGACTTTAATCAGACACTCTTTAAGGGAAAAGAAATTGTCATTCATGTTCTTAATTGGCCTGGATCTATTCAAGGAAATGGTTGCCTGGATCTATTCAAGGAAATGGTTGCTACCATTCGTGATCATCACTCTTGCTCAACAGAGAGTTGTAGGTGCGAAGAGAAACAACAAAGAAAGTTACAATTCGGATTAGTGATTGCTGTACAACTCTGTCAAAGAACTTCAGTTAACAAGGGCGAAGGACCACAATCTGGCAGTGGAAATTTCGGACTATTCCATCTGAACTTTGGAAATAATCTCCAACCCCAGCTAGCAATTGCAACCAACATGGTCATCGAAGCTTCTTCAACCAAGGTTATCCACACAATGCTCAATCTCAATGACTTTAGAATTCCAATCGATGTCATGGACACTCTCGAGTCAAAATTATTTGTCAATTATTTGACAAAAAAGACAACTGCAAAAGCGTGTTATACCATAGAGGCCTCAAGCAAATCGTATGAATATTAATTCATGTGGAAGTCGCTCTAATTGGGTAGTTGACGTGGTCCTCTTTACTAAACGACATCCGTTCTCCAAGATTTCCAATCCATTCTCAATATAATGGTTGGAGATGTTAATGGTATTCCAATAACTGATGCTGGCTTTACTACTTTTTTTTAAGCAAAGCACCATCACAGAGTGGGCTTTTAAGCTACACCAAAGAAGGATGATGGGTTAGGATGCCCCTACCACGAAATGTATGGAACTCTCAAGAAGATAAGGAAGGATAACATAAATCTAGCCTCCAAAAAGCATTAAGTGAAAGAAGTAAATGAGGAGGTGCTACCTTTAGTTTCTTCTCTACACAGCATAAACTTGAATTGTGGTCTAGAACTCGTGTTGTCATTATTTTCTCTATAGAGTACAACTCTTATGCTACTTTGGGTTTACGTGAAGAGTATTTTATTGTAAGAATGTGTGGTTAAAAATGAGAAGAATTTTGAAAGAATGATTACCAAACATGGGCTAACACTTGAGGTTCCATCTTAAACAGTCAATCTTGTTAAGAGGAGGAGTTTAAACCCTTGTACGTTAAAAATTATTCATATTTAATTGATGTGTGATTTATCCCTCAATAGCATAAGCATTTGTATGTTCAAAATTATTCATCTTAATAGCTCCAAGACTAGCCTTCTTGACAGATGCTCAAGCTTGCGGGGGCATGATAGCAACATGAAACCCTGCATAATTCTTGAAGATGAGTAGACAACTGTATTTTATAGGATTGATTGTTTTACCTTAGTTAACTCAATCATCGTACTACTACTACATTAGATTAAGGCACAATGCATGTTTCACAGCTAGCAATGGTCTCTAAAATATGTATTCAAGGTTGTAAATAAATGAATGAATTATGATGGGTACCCAAATCCAAATCGATTATATTAAGAACCACTATCTTCCATGTTGAACCATCACGTCTTAAACTATTTAAGAATGGGCAAACTTAAATTTTGCTTTGATTGTTGCAGAATTCCCACACGAGAATTGATGTTTGATCAGCCTTTTTTCAGAAGATACCAGGCAATTCACATTTAATGTGGACGAAGTGAAAGTTGACGCAACTTGTCATTTGGTAAGCCTCTCTATGTTATGCCCTCGCAAAAAAATTACATGTGAATTTATTGAAGAAGTATATTTGTTATATAAAGTTTTCAATTTTTTTTCAAAATTTCAAAGGTTTATAAGTACTTCCTAACTATACAACACTTGAGTGCTCATGTAAGCACAAAACATTCCTATAATTTTCTTATGACAACATTATCGACCAACAAAATTTATTTTAAGGTGGAGTTTTAAGTTCTCTGTTCCTCTCATTTGATGTATATGCATATTTATTTATCGAGGGAGGGTAGAGCTTTTGGTTTTCTTCTTGTTATTAGTTCTTTCAATAATGGTTTTTCATGTCATCAAATAAGACAAATGAAAATTCGTGGCGAGTTACCATCAAAATAATGAGGTCATGAGGAATAAGTTCAAGTCCACTAGTCTGTTAGGAGTTAGGACGATTCAATTGCGTATATCCAGTGCGCTTCCATTTGACACCTAGCTTAATGAAAATGACTCGTCTTGCCCTAACATTCTCTTGAATTCTATGAAGGATAGTTGCTAGTTTGTACGACTTTAAAAATGCCATCAGTACAAGATTGATGACAAGGTTGAAATTTCAGTAATTGCCTTATGCTAATCTTCTCTTCTACAGAATTGATCCAAATATGTGGAGTTGAGCATGTCAAGTACAGGAACATGTTCTTTTATTACAGCTAGTTGAGAGGAAGTGAACATCAAAATGCTCACGGTAACAGCAACTTGTGTAATCTTACAGTTAGATTTAGAATTGAAGTCGGCAAGTATTTTATTTGTCCACATATGGAACAGTGATATGTGAGGTAAAATTACAAATGAATAGTAATCCTCAAAGCTGCTCTTTTAAGAGGGTAGATTATTACAATTATTAGATATTGGGTCATTTAGAACATTTATGTTCTCGCTTCTCATTTAATCTTTTTTGTTCTTAAACAGCTATTACTATTCATTTAGGCCTTTCGAAAAGAGGCTTATATTTTCCATTCACATTGTATATAAATTTATATAAGGAGAAACAGGTAAAATCATAAATTAGTCTTTCATATTTTAAAAAGCAATTTTGTTCTCAACATTTCATTATAGTTGTAACTAGTCCTAGTAAAAAAAAAAATTTATGTCCAATCGTTTTCTATACTAAAAAGAATTAATTTAGACGTACATTGGTAGATGACATTGTGAGTTAGCAAAATCTGACATTGATTGTTTAAAATATTGTTAAAATCAATGTATAAAAAATTTTCAACTCACAAGAATGTCATTCGTAACGCAAAAATGTATACGTAGCAAGATTGAACTAAAAAAAAAAACCATATTCTTATAAATTAAATATAAAGAAGAAAGGAAAAAAAAAAAAGGTGAAAAAAGTCCCTCTTCAAATTCTTATTATAGCAATAAGTCAGTATGTACTCGTTTACCTGAGTACATGGATGAGTAACCGTATACAACGTGTCAAAGGAACATAGAACCAATAAGAGCAGTCATTGACATTGCACTTTGTAACTGTAACGAGCCAGCACGGGCTCAGAGGAGGGGGCAGATAAGAATTAATGAGAGGTAACATGAGTTTAAGTTCTCCAAAAATGGGCAGTTAACGATTTGGACATGAGGTTGAGTCAATACATCATGAGTTTCCTAGGGAAGTTACTTTAAGTCAATTCCTCTAAAATCTTTTACAGATAAACAAAGAACTTCTGGTAAATTATCTAAATAAGTTCAAATATAGCTTTTGACTTTTCAAGAAGTTCCTCTTATATTTTTGTTCAAAATCATGTTTGGAGTTGGGACTTAAATGGACAAAGTGTGTGGATGAATTGGAAATGAATTGTAAAATCAAAAATTTGCATTTGTAAAATCAAAACTTGGGGGAATTGCATTTTGCCTATGCGGTCGCATTGGCAAATGGAGCTCGCGGTCACATAAGGCTCTTAAAATTTACCCGAGACTAAAAGTGGCTGCACCATGCGACTGTATGGAAATAGCCCATGTGACTGCATGGGCATTGAAAATAGCCGTTAGGCTGATTTTCGGATTTGAAATCTAGTGGCCAGGTCGAAAAGTTTCTCCTTTTCATGGAGGGTTGGAACCATTTCGTGATGGGATGATTGAAAACTATAAATAGAGACTAGTATTTATCCCTAAGAACAAGAAATCATAATTCAATTCATCCAATCTTTGAAAAATTATTACAATTTCCTTTACATCAGTTTTCATTTTTGTTCATATAGGAAGAACACTTGTGCTTTGGTGTTTTCCTTAAAAGACTTGATTAATCCTTCGAATTATTTGTCGAAAACCCTTAAAAGCATTTGGAGATGGGGCAAATATCATTTGAGGACAATGTTCTTAAAACGTGTTTTAAGTCTTGCCATTTAGTTCGTTTCTTTGATGATTCCAATATTCATCCTTGTTTCTCCATTGTTGTAATTTTTCCAACGGCTTTGTCAAATGGACCCTTAGTCTTGGGACCATAAATTGTATATTCCAAAGTTGTGTATCTTCACAACATTTTTCTTTTTTCTTTATCTTATTCTTTTTTTTTTCTCTCCTATTTCTTTTATATATTTTATATGAAATTATGTGTTTACCACCCTTCCCTTCAAAATAGTGTATAACGCCTTGTATGCTATTTTCGTAAACATTTAACCCTTGTTTGATATAGATTAAAATCAAATTTTTAGTATATTTTGATAAAAGTTGATTAAATGTGTTTTTAAAAAGTTGTGGGTTTATAAAATATGTGGTTACAATTAATTATTGATTTTGACTCCAAATTTTAATTTACTCTAGACACGATTTTTGTCATTAAACTAGTTGTGCATCTATGATAAAATTTTTATCCTCATCAATAGTCAA
The DNA here is from genome assembly GCA_903798405.1 of Fraxinus platypoda. Classification (NCBI taxonomy): domain Eukaryota; kingdom Viridiplantae; phylum Streptophyta; class Magnoliopsida; order Lamiales; family Oleaceae; genus Fraxinus; species Fraxinus platypoda. The sequence continues at coordinate 4,095 of CAIGRT010122577.1, read as the reverse complement.
TTCTTGCTACCTTTTTTATTAGTCGTGTACTAACTTGAACATCAGAGAGTCGAAAGCAGAAATTATCAGTCTTCTTTTTGCAGGAAAAAGAGTAATTTTTTATTTTATTATTTTTATTATTATTATTATTTATTTATTTATTTATTTTTTGTTTATTGTTCTTTCAAATTAGTAGGATCATTAGAGGAAGTTGACATTGAAAGAATTCAAATCCAACCCTTGAATTTAATCCTCTAGTCGAAGAAACGATACAAAGAACAAAGTTTATATGGATTGCTATGCTTTACTCTTACTTTGTAATATGTAATTTATTTATTTTGAAGAAATAAGTAAATAATTCACAGGCGGCTGTTCACTTTGAATATCAAACGGCACTGGCACATAGCAAAGCAACAGATAAATTTTTTGACCAATCGAATAATTAAACATATTACTGGTGTTCTTGACAGAAGAATCATAAAAGAAAACTAATTAAAAAGAAGAATTACATGCCACTGAGAATTAAGTACCTTGATCTCTGAAGTGGGATTCAGCACTTGGTAATGCTCCTCTTTTGCTTTATTGTATCTTTCAATTAAAGATTTCATGCTGATAAGACAAGATTAGCAACAGATTTTCAGAAAATGATTCGAAAAAAAAAAGAGTTGGAAGGAAAAGTTGAGAATAAACTCTACAAGTCATATTACTCTCAAGTGAGTTGCTTTGACGACTCTAATTGTATTCTATCTCATCGTCTCTTTACAAGTCTGTTTGAGGAGTGGTTTTACCCAAAGTGGTTGTTACAATCGATATCAGAACAAACATCCCTTCTTAGAATCTAGATCGGAAGAATGGCCTGTCATAGACGTCGTTTCTAAAGAGGAGGGTGGTAAAATAACTTCAATCATATCATTTTGGCTCGTGGAAAGCTTGCCTTGTGGGGTCATAAGCACTTTGAACATCATTTCTTTACAAGTCGATTTCAAGAGTGAGTTCTAGTCGACGTGGTTGTTTCTTCTTCTTTTGAAGCACTCGCATAAGTGACTAATTATTGAAGAAATGAGTAAATAATTCATCATTTCTTAGTTCATAAAACAGTTACTCTTCATGTAAAGCCTATAAATAGGCCTTTACATTCACAATAAATGAGTGAAAAAATCAAATTTATATACACGGGCTAATTTTTTTGTTCCATCCCTCTTTTAAATGAGCGACAAAGCTTCACTTTTTTATTAAAAAAAAAAGTACTTTCCAATCTTTATTTCTTATTGAGCAGTAAATGAAGATTTTACGAAAAAATTTCAAAAGCTATGTTAGCAAAACAAGCATGGAAGGAGGAGTAGTTCAAAGAGAGAAGAAAATGAAATTTGATCACTTGAAATGGGAGGCAAGCAAGCTAAATCTTGCCCACGAAATTAGCTTAGAAAATGAGAGGAGACATGCCTTCACGCGTGAGCCAGAAACACATGGGCCAACTTCTGAGCCCTCTCTGGCTTAGCCGCACCACCCAGGGTGCGAGCCACCCAAGAAGCAAGCTCGGAAGAAACTCTGCAAATCATATCACTCTCAAGTGAGTGGCTGGAGCAGCAAAGAAGTCAATTACATGCTTAAAGCGAACGAGATAGTAATTGAAGCAAAACTGAAAGTTAATGAGGAAAATAGAAAAATTGGGGTTGCTAATGGTAAGTTTGTAAATTCATGAAGATAAGCTTGAGAAAAAGGGAGCTGAAAGTTTTAGGCATCACAAGGATTCATCTTTTGAGGAAGCATGGAGATATGAAATTCCATGTACATTCTTGAGAAAGTGCAAACAAATTAATTCCTATGTCGACTAGACATGGTGTAAATGATGGGCTTATAAAGGATTTGAATCGTAATTCCCTACTAGTATGAGATCTAGGCCCCAAACTTAGCCATATGGATGCACGAGATAGATTCCTCAAAAGCGATTGTACCCAAGCAAGGCGGTGTGGAAGAATTTGTTCTTGATAGATTGTGTATTCCTTCCTAGTTTGATGAAGAGAGATCTCAGACTATCACTTGTAGAGGGACCGAGATGGTTTGTTGCTTCATTCGAGGGAGCATTGTACGAAAAGTGCGAACAAAATCTCATATTAACTAGACGTGTGGGTAAATATTGGGTTTATAAATGATTGAACTACTTCACTTAAAGGAGTTAACTTTATGGGATAGACTCCCGATTCCCTACAAAGAAAAATTCGAACTTAGAATTTAAATCGTAAGGTGGGAAAAAAAATGACCTTGAATTGCTACACATTAAAGAACACCAATAGACACTTGAAAACTTGAAACTCATTGAAGATCAAATAATTGAAAGAAATTGTTCGGAAGAACATGGAAGAAACGACGTTTGTGAAGCTTGTTGTGCAATGGTACGAAGAGAAGCGAGAGTTTTGTTACGCCTAAGCTCCAGTTTCGACGAACGCTTTCTTTGCTTTATCGACACATTTATCCCGAACTAGTCATCACGTAAAATGTCATTCCAATACAGTTTTGATGAATCAAAACATCACCCCTTCTTAATAAAAAAGAAAATGCCAACACTTCGATATCTTACCATTTCTTATAAGAATGATGTACCAAAGTATAAAATCTATTGGAGGGACATCAAATCTGCACTCGTACAAATTGAAGTTTTAGATTTGCTCAAGTGAATAAAATTATAAGCTAAAAAAAGCAGGTTGAATTAGAAAAGCAAGTTGATTAAGAAACACACTTTGTACGAGAAAATAAACTTCTCTCTTCTACCAATATTGTAGGGATGAATGTTGGATTTATATCTGAGCCCACGTTCGGTTGATATATTAAAGAAAAGTGAGTTTGTGTACTTCATTAATCTATCTTTCAAAATTCTTTTTCTATCAGTACTGAACTAATTATCTGAAGGACCACTTCATTGTCACTAGATTCTATGACGAGCACGAGCACGAGCACGAGCACGAGCACGAGCACGAGCACTGATATATACCAGAGAAACCACAGAAAGCATAACATTGAAAGAAAAAACTTATATTTCCAAGCATCCCAATATCTTTTGCTCAGAAACTTTTGGACCACTGTACTATGAACTTCGAATCAATTAGAATAATTTATGGTTGGACTAAAAAACGAAGATAATTAACAAGATCGGCTACATATTTTCTTGAATCGTAATAATTAAGAAAACATGGACACATACACACACGCATGCATGCATGGATGGATTATTTCTCTATTATTTTTACAGAAAAGTTTGGATCTTAATTTATTTTTCCACCATAAAAAAATCCTTATCTACTACATAAAATCAAAGAGAGAGAAAATCAAGTTAAGGAAGATAAACATTCTAATATAGTAACTTATTTGCATAAAATTAGGAGAGATTAATTATAATTAATAAATTTGCAAGAAAATAAAGAGTAATTACCTGGTGCTTGCAAAATCATAGAGCTTTCCAGTGCTGGAGAAAATAATCAATCCAACTTGTGCATCACAAAGAATTGCAAGCTCCTTAGCCTTCTTCAGCAACCCATTTCTTCTCTTCGAGAAAGTGACTTGCCTACTCGAGGAATTGTCGATCCTGCGGATCACAATCTTCCCTCTTCCCATTTTTCTTGATCTGCTGTACGAATAGATCGAAGACAGTAATCAAAATAGAGGGATTTAATCAAATCCCACTCTCAGAAATTGACAAAAAAAACAGATTCGAGAGAGAGAGAGAGAGAGAAAAGATCTTACTAATTTGAGCTTTGATTGAAGACTAGTGCGTGTTTGTGTGTGAGAGAGAGAATTTTTGGGAACTCTTTTTGGAGCTGGAAGTGTGTTCGAAGCAATTCTTAGCTTTATGTGGAAAGCACGAAGCGGTTTTCAAAACATGGAGCGGTTTAGCTGTTTTCTTGTACGAAAACCCTACTCGCCACGAAATTTGCCCAACTGTCAGACCAAAGGAAACAAGTAGCATTGACTTTGCTAAAATACGCAGTTTCAATCTGGAAAAAGATGCAAGTACTGGGATTTTTAACAGAGTTTTGACAGGAAGATGACGTGGCAAAAGGCTGTTGGCCTGTTTTTTTTATCTTTTCTTTTTTCCTCCAATGAAATCTCTCCATTTCAAAA
>CAIGRT010122568.1:0-11525 GCA_903798405.1 Fraxinus platypoda | reverse complement strand
TTTCATTTTCATGTAAAGATCATTTCTTACACGAGTACGTTCACTTTTAAATTATGTGGCCATGGAATGATCTTATTTCAGTGACCGTGTAAGTCAACCAACTAAACATTAAATTGGCAATGAAAATAGTAGTAAGGAATAAATTTAAATATTTTAGGCAATGGGTAGCAGGCACATTAATAACGCAATTTACATAACATTTAATTCTAACTTCTCATTAAAAGTGCAATCTAAACATCTCAAAGGACAAAAAATTTATCTACTAAAAGACAAACAATCATAACCAAATAAACATGTCCGAGAAATTAATTAAACATAAATGTTTATTGCAAAAAAATAAAAAAGAAATAAAGTTACATGCTTAAATTTTAGGCTTTAGTCCTGCGAAACGAGGCACAACCACACCATTGAATTGCCACCCTTCGACACGACCCATACTAACATGTGAGGTAAGGAAATTGGTTGAGTATGGGGAATACTCAATAGGATACGAGTATTAGTACAATCTAGAATAATATTTATCAATTTATTTATAAAAATAATCATACGATCATATTATATGTTTAGAATCCGATAATAAATCATATGCTATATGTACCGGATGGCATAATCATATCTTAACACTTCAATAGCATACTATTCATAAATATAAAATAAAAAAACTTAAACGGAACAAAACCACTTGTAATATTATTCTATCTTAAATCTGAAAATCTTGATTTGGTGCTCACAAAATTACAGATTTTTGTGCCTCTAGAATTTACCAGGAAACTTTTAAACTTTACTATCTTGTGTTCTTACTACTGTAAAATATAAGCAGAATAAAATAAAGAAAAGAAGATATGTATATAGAGAGGTTTGAAATAAGGGGAAGTAATGTGAGTCATGAAATGATGTGAAGTGGTTAGGAGTTAGTGGGATCATAAGAGATAATGGATAAGAATATTTGGGATATTTTGTTTATAGTTGGGATAAGAATATTTTTCTACTTTGACTTGGACTTGACTTATCCCCACTAACACATGTGTGAAACAATAGTGTGTGTGTGAGAGAGAGAGAGAGATTTATTACTGACAATTTTCCGGTTCCAGTTTCTGCAGCCATTTTGAAGTTGGTTGGGTTTGGGGATTTTTGAGGAGTTTTTGGAGGACAAATATCAAATGGTTTAATTGGCTTGATAGGATTTTGAAATGAGTTTTTGGTTTGGGTATATTACGTAAAAATTGGAAAGTACTTTGAGCTTGGCTTGCTCATATATATGTATATATATAGTATTAGGGGAGTGTGGGACAAAAAATAAATCAACTCGGTATCTTACTTGGTACAATCCATGATCATCATTCTTTTTAGTTTGCACAATCAAAAAATTATTCTGAGAGTTTACAAGAAGATCAAAAAGTAAGAGATTTTATCAAAAATTACATACAAAAGAGTATGAGAATATTCTCTAGCGTCGAGGGAATTGCATGTATAGAAATTCAAAAAAGAATTGATTTGATCCAGATCATAATCTTTATGGGATTCCCAAAATTATTAATAGGAAATAGACCGCAAGAAATCCAAGAATTATAGATTAATCTAGAAAAAGAATTTAATTATGTGAACCAAACACTTAACATTGTTATCACAAGAATTACAGAACCTTGTGGAAACCTTAATATTCTTGTAGAATTTATAGTCGGACAATTAAAGAATAGGGTGTAATTTCGAAAAGCAATGAAAAAAAGCTATTGATTTAATTGAACAAGCAAATGCGAAAGGAAGTCAAGTGCAGATTGCAAAGCGTATCGACAGAAAAGAAATTGCACATGTTTATATATACCAATTTAAAATTTAATTTAACATAAATGGTTAAAAATTATATCATATAATATTATGTGTGACAAAAATTCGGGGCTCTACAACCCTCCATCTAAAATATTTTCGTCCTTGAAAATTATTATGATTAATCAAAGAGTTCGGATACTTAGTTTTAAGCTCATCTTCCTTTTCCCAAATAGACTCGTCAAATTCATGATTTTTCCATTGAACCTTGACCAGGGGGACCTCTCTATTTCTGAGTTGGTCACTTTTCTATCCAAAACCATCATCGAAACTTCTTCGTACGACAAGTCATTTTGTATCTTCAATATCTGATAACTTACCATGTGATTGGGTCATGAATATATTTTCTAAACATCGAAACATGAAACACATTATGCAATGCTGCGAGTTCAGGTGGTAAGACAAGTCGGTAAGCCACAATACCAATCCTTTCAAGAATTTTGAAAAGTCCAATAAACATGGTCTCAATTTTCGCTTTTTACCAAATCTCAATATACTCTTCATCGGTGCTACCTCCAAAAAACTTTATCACCCACTTGGAATTTCAAATCATTTCTTCTACGATTGGCATAACAAATTTGTCGATCCTGTGTGTCTTTATTCAGGCTATAATCTTATCCACCGCCTCAACTGTTTGTTCAATGTTTTCGGATCCAAAATTCTTTCATCTATGACCTTGTCTCAATGAATAGGAAATCTACACTTCCTACCATAAAGAGCTTCACACGGGGCCATGCCTATAGTGGCCTGAAAACTATTGTTATAAACAAACTCAACCAATAGCAAATGTGACTCCCAATTATCGCCAGATAAAAAACACATGCCTTCAACATATCTTCTAGATTTTGAATGATTTTTTTCTAATTGTCCAGTCATTTGTGGATGATAAAGAGTAATAAACTTCAATTTCGTCCACATGACTTTCTGCGAGCTTCTCCAAAATTTCGATGTGAATCTCGGATCTCTATCAAAAATAATGGTGACTAGAACTCCATGCAATCTGAATATCTCTGTGATATATAATCGTGCAAAAAGTGAAATTGGCTGATTTTGTTAAACAATTAACCACTATTCAAATTGCATTGTGACCTCTTGCTGATCGCCTGAAACTTGCCACAAAGTCCATCGCTATGTGTTCCCATTTTCATTCTAGAATGTCCAATGATTTTAATAGTCCTGATGACCTTTGATGTTCTGCATTGACTTTTTGACAAACTATACACTTCTCCACAAAAGACCTTTTCCTCTTTTCATGTTTCTCCACCAAAATATATTTCAAAGATCTCTATACATCTTTGTACCACTGGGATGAGCAGCATACAGGGTCAAGTGAGCCCCTTCCATATCTCGTTTCTTATACTTTCATCATTTGATACACACAATCTTCCTTTTCAAGTCAGCGCTTTATCTATAGATATTTCAAATCTTATATGTTTGTTTGTACCAACATCAGCTTTAATTTTCTACAGAAATGGATCTTTATTGTGATTCCTTAATTCGATCCCTTGGAGTAGATTGAACTATTAACGCTTCTATTCTCGCTGAAGTCTAAGTCATTTATCAATTTCTCAATGTCATTTATCAAACGCTCTTATACCGTGGGTAAAACTACTAACTACAATACTATCTTTCTGCTTAGAGCATATGCGACTACATTAGCCTTACCCAGATGGTAATAGAGCATACAATCTTAATATTTTACTAATTCTAGCCATCTCCCTGGTCTTATATTCGGCTCCTTCTATGCGAAGAATTTAAGACTCTTATGATCTGTATAGATATCACACTTCCCTCCATTCATATAGTGACACCATATCTTTAAGGCATGAACTATCGCTGCGAGTTCTAAGTTACGTGTTGGATAGTTCTGCTCATATTGCTTTAACTGTCTCGAGGCATAAGTAATTATCTTTCAATCTTGCATCAAAACACAACCTAAAGCTTGGGAGGCGACGCTATAAATGACAAACACATCCAAACCTTCAGGTATTGTCAATACGGGAGTTGAGACTAATCTCTGTTTAAATTCCTGAAAATATTCTTCACACTTTTCCATCCACTAAAACTTCTCACCCTTTCTTATCAATTGAGTCATTGGCCTTATTATTTCTGAGAACTCCTCAATAAATCTCTTACAATAGCTGACCAATTCCAAGAAACTGCGAACTTCACCCACACTGGACGATTTGGCTAGTTAGTTATTGCTTCGACTTTAATCGAATCTACCTTAAATCCCTGGGCGGTAACCACGTAACCTAGGAAACCCATGTGATTGTGCCAAAATTTGCACTTCTTGAATTAAGCATATAATTTATCCTTTCTCAATGTTTCCATTACTATTCGAAGTTGTTTCTCGTGGTGCTTCTTATGTTCGAAGTACATAAGTATGTTGTCAATAATTACTATGAAGAATTGGTCCAAGTACTGATGGAACACTCAATTCAAAGGTCAATAAATACCATTGGAGCATTGGTCAAACCAAAAGGCATGATAGTGAACTCATGATGGCAGTAAAAAGTCATGAAAGTAGTTTTTGGTGTATCACTTGCCTTGACTTTCAATTGATGACCTGATTTGAAGTCGATCTTAGAAAACACATTTGTACCCTTTAACTGGTTGAATAAACTTCTATTCTTGAAAGTGGATATCTATTTTTGATGGTCAGATGATTCAATTTTCGATAATCGATATACATCATCATAGTCCTATCTTTTTTTTTTTTTTCACAAAAAGCACTAGAACGCCCCATGGAGATACACTCGATCGAATGAAACCTTTATTATCCACAAAGTCTCATACAACATTAATATCATTAACAGTTAATCTTGTATGTTGGGAACCGATAATATTAACTAAGAATCTATAACATGACTCTTTTCTCAGCATCTTCTCCACTTGCAATACAGATACAATGCGAGGAAAAGACTTGAGCTCTGCTCTAAAGAAACAAAACTTTTTTTTCATGGCCTATGAAATAATATTTCTTTCTCATGACATTAGATGGTCGAGTGATTGAGTCCCAACCATTCCATGTCTAATATAATGTCAAAATCATTCATATTTAAGAGGTATAGGTCTGCCTCTAGTACATTTTCGTTAATCTCTAACTTAATAGCTTTAGTTATCTTATTTATACAAAGAGTTCTTCCTAAAGGGATGCAAACTTCTAACACATTATCCATTATCACACGTGTTAGACTTAGCAACGAGAGATGTAGAGATAAAAAAATGTGTAGCCCCAGAGTAAAAAAGAACAAAGCAAGTACATTAGATAATAATAAAATACCCACATTTAGATCTTGTTCAGCTTCCTACTGATTCAGTGCAAAAACTCGGGCCTTCACTTTTTAATTTTTGCCTTGGCCATCATCCTTTTCCTGTAGAGGCTCCATACAATTCAAAGCAATGTGTCCCAACTTACTACACCGAAAACATATGTTCTTCCCTAATAAACATTTACCCCTGTGGAGTTTATCACACTAAGGACATAATATAATAAAAAATAAATTGATGTGGACACTTGACCAAAACTCTCCTTACAATTTTTATTGCTTTTAGAGAACGAATAAAAAAACAAAATGTCTCAAAAGAACATACATTTTCTTTTTGTTAAATTTAAGTTTATTTTTATTTTATGTAATTAAGTGTTAATTTATTTAGGTTTTAATTAAGTTTTTTGAAGGACTGGGATTTTTCTCCTCCTAGGTTTTAGTATTTAAACTTTTATTGTAACAATGTCATTTTCATGTTGTTTATCAATGATAAGGTTGGATATTTTCTTTAAATAGACCCGAATCGTTAATTTGTGTGTCAATACCCATTCATAATCCCATATGTAATCTTATTTACTATTGTGCTGACATGAGTTGGAACCAGAGACCAATGTACGATACTACCAATCGATCCACGAGGATAGGTTTGTGGTCTTGGTACCAAAGTTGATAATGGGACCATAGAGATTATATAACATAAAATCACCAAAGTTTGAGGCTTTTGCACAACAGGTTGTCGGATTGGTTGATAGTGAACATCAAATTGTGGGTGACCACTATGCATATGGGCTGGAGCCATGGGATTGTGGCCATGTCGCGCTTGTTGACGGTAGACTAAGCCGGTTCAAATGTGGATTCTGTCGTAGGCCTAGCTGGAATATGTTTCCCATGAAAAAGCCTAGGATTGAAGAGGCTCTGATGACCGAGGAATGCTGCTGATTACAGTGTAGGCGGAGTAATAGTACCGTGGACAAAAATTATAGGGACCAACCAAAATCTTTGTACTCCCTTTAGTCCTGGCTTTTCAGCTATTGGTTTAGATGAGAATTTTGATTGCATGCTTATTTTTTAGAAGGATATAAACGTTGAAGAACCATTATGGAACATAACCAACGTACTACTTTAGCTATTCCCATGCTTCATATGGAAGAGTGGTTGTGTTAATGAAGGGCTATTGCAAGCTGAAAATTAAACAATGTTGTTTGCATCATCCCTCAAAGTTTTCACATTTATGACCATTATGGTCAAGCCTCGTCCATGTGTCGAACATTTCCTCTTTTGAAACCTTGCAGCGAAGCCAATGGGTTTCTCCGAAGAGGATTGTTAGGCGAAGTACATGACCTTGCCAACTAATAAATACCCTCATGAAGGAATTTGTGATCCAAGGAATAGCTGGCCGTATTTTGAGTGAATGTGTCCCAGAAGGAAATTTCTTTATGAACTTCTCAATATCAGCATCAAATCTCAAATGTTCAAGGAAATTTAGAAGGATCAAACCTCATAAAGAATCAAAATCCAAGAAGGAATCTTTATAGTGAAAGGAAGTTTTTTCATAATGAACCACGTCTCTACGAGCCAATAAAGGTGCGGCACTTGCAATTAGTGCTGCAATATCCTAATCTAATTCCAATGGGTTCCTTCATTATAAATAGACATGTAGAGGTAAAGGTAAATGTACGCATATTTTGGAAAAAAGTTAGTTAGCTATCTTTATATTTCTAATTATAATATTAGTTGTTTATAATGGAGCCCATGATTAAAAGATGATTCTAAAAGTTATCTCTTGAAATGATGGGTTTAGACATTTTGAAATAATAATCAAATATTAATGTGTAAAAATCCTTATCATGTATTGTCTAGTAATATTGTCATTTTGTTACGCAAAAAAAAATTGAAAATGTCATAGTTTGATACCAGTGAAATCGAAGGTATCAACCATTATATCAATCAAGGCAACATTGTCGTTTCATACTTGAAAATAAAAACTTGGAAGGGTAAATATATAGAATCTACAATTTATGTACATTCCACGACATTTTAACCCACATTTGACCCCCATTCTATAAAAAACTCATTTTTTTCCCCAAACTCATTTTTAATTATACATTTTTCTAATAAAATCTTTTCACACGTAGACTAAAAACTTTTTCATACTTTTTAACCACACATTCTTTAAAATTACTATTATAAACTGGAGGAGAAACAGTGTAATGATCGAAAGGCCATATCAGAGATACATCTTCATCTTTTGAAATTTTCAGGACGTGATAAAGGAGAATAGTTCTATTGCATCATGGTTGAAGTTGGAGTAATTATGCATAATTCGGAGTCTAACCAGTAAACTGCATCTAAAGCAGGGTTTAAATTATCATCACTTGTCAGAAGGTAGATCTTTAGAAAATCTTCTGTCTATATTCAAGAAAATCGTCGTTGATTTAGAGGTCATGGAAGTCAAGTACGATGAAGAGGGCTTAGGATTGATTTTGTTATGTTCGTTGCCCACTTCATATGTGACATTCACGGACATCATCTTATATAGTCAAGATACTCTCAACATTGACAAGATTTATGGCGCGTTTTATTCTAGAGAGAAGATGAAGTAGGTGATCGTCGGATCGAAGGCCAAAGCAAAGTATCTTTATGAGAAGGATTCGTATGGTCATGGAAGGGGCAGGTCTAAGGCTAATGACACTGATATAGTCTATTATTTCTGCAAAAAGAAGAGCACAAAAAGAAGGATGGCCCAAAGCGATAGAACTGGAATAAATTTGTTGATACAAATCAAAATGGACAACTTGGTAATTCTGGTGAAACTAGTCTTGTAGAAGACGATTATAGTAATAGAGATATCTTGTCTATTTCTGACGGTGACTTCAAACCTGACAAAAATTAGATTCTTAATACGGCTTGCACCTTTCATATTTGTCCAAACAGGTATTGGTTTGGAACATATGAAACTATTATAAGGGGTTCTATGGTAACAAGAAATAATTCGCCTTGTTAGGTAGTTGGTATTTGCAGTGTCGAAATTAAGATGTTTGATGGGACGGTCAGGACACTTGTTGATGTGAGACATATTCCAGACTTAAAGAAAAACATCATCTCCTCGAGTACTCTTGATTCAAAGGGGTACATGTATACTGGTAAATGTGGAGTTCTAAAAGTTAGCAAGGGTGCCAGGTGTGATGAAGGGACATAAAAAGTCTTAGTTATATGTCTTGCAGGGTTCAACGATTACAGTTGATGAAACTGTCACCAAAGAAGTGTTAGACCTTAGTAGAAGTTCAGTGAGGCTGATATGGTTGCTTATGGTTTAATAAACGTTAGCTCAGATGAAATTGGTAGTGATTGGGTTGCTTGTGAGGATAATTCGAATAAGTTTGGTAACGCATGTGGAGTTAGCAGTGAACGGGATGATTCAAGCCGGTTTGTAGCCCAAGGTAGTTATGCTGATAAACAGCACAATTACTGAGTATGCCCAGAGGGGTATGGTAGAAGAGGTAGAATTTTGTGTTCGGAGCACTATGTTTGGATAATTGCTTGAAGAATAATTCATTCTATTGGAATTTATGTCAATGTAAAGATTATTGGAGTTTCACCCAAAATCTTATTTGGATTAGGATTGGGTAGGTTAATTGATAAAAGGAACAAAAGTCTTCTTAGTTTGGATGTCCGGTTTGAAAAATGATCAAATTTCATTAAGAATTAGGAGTTTGAATAGGACTTTAGAATGGATGAAAAACACTTTTGGAGTGCTTGGGTTAGAGATTGAGCGTCTGAGTGCCGGGTCGCAATGCCTAGGTGGTGCCGATAGCACAAAAAGAAGATGGGAGTTGGGTGCTACCCATGTTCAGGATTCTGATTGAAATTCTTATATTCTACTACATCCAAAACACTTGTAATGAGTTCTTATATATACTCCACATGATATAGCCTTGAGATAATGATAGTAAAACATTATATAGTATTAAGAGAATATCAAAGTGGGAGGATCTAAGTTATAGAGAGAGACACACATATTTGAGATATGTTGATAGTCTTGCGAGGTCCTTTCGTACTATTTTGCTATTGATTATTGTGAATTCTTTGCATACCCGTGGTATTCCGGAATTTGGGTTTTTACATAAATCTTATGTTCTTGTGTGATTCATTATTTTCATCTTGCCCGTGTTAGTATAACTTTTATCACCAAGTTATTGCACCAAGTTATTGCAAATTGACTTGTTTTCTAATATGTAAAATTACACTTATCACTATGCACCTAGCATCATTCTAATGGTGATTGCTTGCATAACTTCCAGCAACGCCACGATAGCGCTACAACATGAAGTACCTATTGGGGCCGATGGGGGAGGTAGCACCTGCCAAATTTCCCGGACAAAGCAAAAGGCGCAATCGATTATGTTGTTTGTATGGTGTCATTGTTTCGCTTTTCGTGCACCGAAGTGTCACAAAGGTGTCATAGCCAATGTAGCGTCCAATTCGTGGTCCGATATCTTGAAATTATTTTTAATTCTTCAATCATCTTCTATCCCAATATTAATTTCAATAAATTTTAAATAAAATTTCAAGACCTATACCCATATGGGTTTAACAAGAAAATAATTAAAAGAACAAAAATTTAAAATGACATCTTCCTACATCCACACGACTTTACAAAAATCGAACCAAACACACAATCCAAACGCCACACCTAATATATAACAAAAAAAAAAAATACATATCCATTCATTCATCTCATTCAATAAAAAATTCCAATCACGTAAATAGCATATACAACCCTGGACAATTTCCAACTAGAAAACTTGCAATTTAATAATTAAGAATTAATTGCAATGCGAAAATAATTATTTTTTCGTGCACTCTAATGCCAGTTATTTGAAAATAAGTTCGAGAACACTTTAATTTCAAAAACTTTTACTCAAGAAACTTGGTATCGATATCTAAGTTAATTGTTTTTCCTATCAAAACGAATTAATCACATAAAGGGATATCGGAAATTGCCCTGACGCTTGACGAATTTCTGATTCCAAATTACGGACCGAACAACTACAAAGTTCGATCTCTTTCTAGATCTCCAAATTTCAAACCATAAGCACTTTTCAGTATTCTTTAGACCTTAGGGGTGTGAGTGGACACCAAAAAAGCGAAATCCAATTACAAGATCTGGACGGACTTCGGATTGTAATTATACAAAAGGAGCAACAAAAAGCAACTTTCCATCTCTCTCTGTAGGCGACAGACGGCTTTACTTGGAAGGGTTAGCACTGTCCTACTTGGAAAACTATTTTCACATTTTCACTGTGTAGTCCTTCAACTTTTATTACTATTGCAATTAAGGTCAAGACTTCGAAGTTACCAAAGGGACTTTTCGAGCCTACATCATTTAAGCTCCAATAATTGAACCACAATCACACAGACTTGAGATATTGAACAATTATTAGTTTTGCTCACTTTACTAAATTTGAAAAATTGAACTCTTAATTATATAAAAGTATAGAAGCAATAATATTTTAATTTAAGCTGCTCTCAAATGAATATCGGCTCATTAATCCATTGGTAGGGTGACAAAATTCCGAACTCAAATACGTACTTACTACTTTGACTTATTTTAGCTCCCAATTTATCGAGCTACTTAATTGTATAATTAAATCTTAATAGTGACACATCAAGAAATGTCGAGTTCACAGATAGCAACAACTACATTGAAGCAATCCATCAAACAATCGAGTATATATCCATTTCCACACACGGCCATGCTATTGAAATTAATTTACACATAATGGTCATATCCAATGAATTTCCATAATATCAGTATCACTACTCACAAGGAACAATTGTCACGGTCAAGATAAACTACATTTTCACAATTGGTAGAACATCTGATATTGCGACCTTATCAAACAAAATTTGCATAGAACAAATTATTTCTCGATCGAATATGAGAGAGATCTATCTTCTTTCTCTACGCCAACACCAAAATCATGTTGTCACAAAGCGATCGAAAGCACTTAATAGCACTCTCATAATTATAACTACAATTGTTGACATACAAAAATGAGGCACAATTAAATGGTCCAAGAAATGNGAGGCACAATTAAATGGTCCAAGAAATGAAGCCCAGTTAGGGAATTTGAGGGATAGACCAAAATGACACAATTGTAAAATATAGTGGAGGCCCATAAACGAAGGACTATCATCGCCCAAGCCTGCAGGACGTCCAGGATCTGAGCGAATGAAGTACCTTATTGTAGCTCAGAGCGACGGTCTCATTCTCGCCCAAGCCTTCGAGACGCTCAAGATCTGAGCGAATATAGCGTCTTTTTTTATTTAAAGCGGCAGTTACTAAGCAATTATTGAGCAATCTTATCACATTCCACGATCCAAGCATCTTGGTTTCAAGAAGTTAAGAGATGGGGTAATGACAGC
>CAIGRT010122559.1:0-12440 GCA_903798405.1 Fraxinus platypoda | reverse complement strand
GCCCTTAATATTTACATGTTAGGCAATGACAAAAGCCTAAAATAAAAGTTTTTCAAAAAGCATTTTTCCGTAAGCTTTAAAAGGCATTTTCATATATTTGTCTTTCACGCTTTTCTTGTCACCCTGTGATTTGTGCGGCGGCTATTTCCAAAAGTGAAAACGAGAAAGGGTCTTTCCCAAAAGCGTAAAGTTTTTTGAAAATATTTTTATTTTATGACGTGAAAAATTAATAATTATTTAAAAATAGCCGTAAATGGCATCAAGCCTTTTGATTATTTTTAGTGCCCGTTTGGTCCACATTATTTTACATTATAATGAGAAAAATAATATTTTTTGAAGAACGCGTGATTGAAAAAAAAGAATTTATTTTTTAATTTACGTGTGATATTATTTTATTGATAAATGTGTATTTAATAAGAAGAGAGAAAAATAAATTATAATTTAATAAAAAATAATATAGCCTTCTCAAAAAGAATTATTCTCCACGAAATTCGTACAACCTTTTCTCCATTTTGATTTGACTTCAAATTTAACCAGAATTAACTTCTGCTTGAAGTCCGCCCCAATTCGCGGACCCCAAACTCACATTTCATTTCACCTTAATCTCCAGTCCCTCAAAAATTGCACTCGCTCACGCGCTCCACCGGTTCTACTGGTCAACTTTCATCTTTTCCGCGCACCTACAAGTGATTTCCATGCGGGTTTTCGGCCCAGCCGGTTCTTGTAACGTTAGTTGACTATAAAATAATTGCATTATACAACTATGGTCCACTGTAACTGTTGCGATTCTAATATGATTGGCAGTTTGATGGAACACACAGACGATTGTCGAATAAAAAACTTCCACGTCATATTGCGTTGACTGTAATAAAAATATATTGTAACTTTCAGGTGAATTTCTTGACAAAAACCTATTCGATTTAAGAAAAAAACTGTAACCGAAATTTCGGGTCTTTATTCCAGTGCCACGCAGCATTTGCACCATGCCCTGTGAGGTGAGGGGAGAGAAAGGGGTTAGGGGAAATCTAAAAAAAATTATATATTTTAAATATTTTTGGTGTTATTTATTTGATTCATTTTATGATAAATATGGTAAATAGGGTTGTTTGATTAATTGACAAATTTATTGACCCTATCCAAGATACAAAGTTTGTCCATTTTTAATGTTGCGAATCATTAAAAACAAATAATTGACACGGAGTTAAAAATACATATAGTAAATGTGTTCGAATAGATTAAAAAATATTTATTTTTAAAGATCGAAGATGGAATCAGTTTATGTCATTTTATACTGAATGACCTCTTGAATTCACGCCGGTGAACTTACGCGATGAGATGGCCTCGTCGTTTTGTTTTCCACAAACTTTTTGTCATTAAAATGAGCGATAGTAAGTGTCACATGTGTTGACTTTAGTTTATTACACTTTATTCGACGAATAGGATCACAGTGCATATGTAATAATTTTGAATATAGAACATAATACAATAATCTTGTACTTTTTAAACGCTTCTAGTACGTAACGATATTTTAGGATAAAGATTTAGTTGAATTTCTTTACCAACCTTTTTGCATAGTCGATCAAAAGAGTCCGTTTCGATGGAAGAGAATCTGATCCCGTTACTTTTAATAGTGTCTATCAATGAAAATTTCATTGCATTTGTAATAATTGAGCTAAGATTACAAATGTTAAGGTAAATAAATAATACAAACAAGAGAGAAATAAAATTAGCCAAATAATTTCTCCAAAATTTACTTTTTCTCAAAATAAATTTTTCCAAATTAGTCTATTGGTGGTTCATGCAAAGACAGAAACTATGAATGACAGACGATTGCTTCACGCCTAATCCACTTTAGATCAATTATTCATGTGGAAAAAGAATTTAATACAAAATTAACTTATTATCACTACTTATTCATTATAAGAAAATATTGCATTATTGCTCCCCAAACGATTGTCTCAATAGCAAATTAGTACTCAATCTTTAAATAAACAGGTTGGTTCTCAATTTTTTATTTTTTATTTTTTTTGCACAATAAGTACAAATTAGAGTAAAACTTAGCTTCGCAAAGTCAAACATGGACCATTTCACCATTAAAAAAGATTTGTAGCATTTCCGTCATTGTAGACTACTTTATGTTTAAAGTAAAGTTCAAATGAATATAAAGCATTCTCTAATAGCTTAAACATTTAAAACATATTTGAGAATTGTTCATAAACAGTTTAAATTATAAAGAGATGGAAATGATGAGTGAATAAGTGGGTAGTACTTGTATATAGCACATAACGTACGAATACAAAATATTTTTTTATTGATTATAATAGTTTATAAACATGTTAAATCAATATTTGGCCACTAAACTTTTATGAGGTTTCTACTTACTAACTCATTTTTAAACTGTTATTCAACACTTGCATGCCTTTTATATAATTGCTCATTCACCATCCTTTAAGAAAAATGGTTCCAATCGTTGATGAAAAATCTCATGGTGATAAAAGAAAATTCCACGTGACAAGTTGACAGCGTGAAATCGGTCCAAGTAAATAAAATTGCTGTGAGGAAAGCACGGTTTTCTTTTAATTTTACAAAGACTAGTGTTGTAAAATGAAGGATGTTGGGTATGATTTTGCCTAATTATGACATATTTCATGCCATCATCTCGGCACGCTGCCATCATCTCGGCACGCTAGATTCCCGCTTGTCACGTGGAATTTTCCGTCTACAACTTGAACAATTTTTTAATGAGTGGTCGGTGTTTAATTAATTGAAAGATAGATGAGTGTTGAGTAACCTTTTAAAATTGAGCCGATTAAGTAGAAATTTGATGAAAGTTTAATGATCATTAGTTGATTTAACACATCTATAATCTTTAGCCAAACAAGAGCTAAAGATACGATGGTTAACAATGCATTAGAATAAGGGCAAAAGACTTGATTTAGATATCACCCGTACCCATTTATTGAAAATTATGAACACGTCAGATTTTAATGAGAAAAAATGAATATGACTTACACGTGAGGAAGCGTGTTTAAAAAAATGCCGAAGGATGAGCATTTAACGAACTTTAAAAAAAAAAAAACTATTATTTTAGATAATTGTGTATTGCTTTGTTTAAAAAATATAAATTTGTAGTTCATTTCTGACACAAACTAGATATAGTTCTTTAATTTAAACGAATACACGTAGTCCTCTTTAAAATTTTAAACTTTTAGATGAGATGATTGTAATTCATTAAAAGGTTTGGTAACAACATATTCTTCTTAGAGGTTAGGGTAGTTATAGGAAATAAATATTGGGACCAGTGATGCAATTTTGAATTTCCTTGTTATAAATAATAATGATGGTATTGAAAAGTTGAAGATAGAGAGGAAAATAATAAGACAGTAGAGAGAGAGAGAGAGAGAGAGAGAGGGAGAGAGTAGACTGTCATAAACGTAACATAGGAAATGGAGAAGAAGAAAGGCACGAGAAGAAGAAGAAACACCTACTGAATACAACTTCTTATTCGACTTCTCTATCCAGATCTGTATATACTTAAACTGTCCCTCCATCCCTGCATATTTGTGCGACATATGCAAAAAAAATTGGTAATGGAGCTGCTATTGCTGCTGCTGGGTTTTGGTGTTCATACTGTTAACTGGTAAAAGGTTCTGTCTTTTGAAGTTCTGTTTACTCGATGATTTTTATTGAATTTGTGAGAAATCTTGCATATATGTTAGATTTTATTGATATATACAGTTTATCTCATGCATGTAATCTGATTTTCATCGTGCTTCGTTAATTTTCGATTTTTTGATCAACTTTAATTTTTTCTCTATACAGGAACAATTATGCTCGTGTGAATGGCGTTTGATTTTATTGGTATATGAATGCTTAAAAGGTGACTTTTTGGATTTTTTTTCCCATTTTCTGTTCTCAGTTTCATTACTTTTATTTATTTATTCACTCTCTTGGGTTGGGTTGGGAAGATGTTTTTTGTTTTGTTTTTTCTGCAGAATTAATTTTTTTTGATGTTTAATTAATTATATATGCACTTTTTATAATTTTTTATGGATTTTCCATTATTAGAGAAATTTGTTTTTTTTTTTTCCAAATTCATTTTCAGCCATTGAGTAGCGAATTTGATTACAATGTGATTTTTAAAGTATAAAAATAAATAAAAAAAGGAAAGGAAAGGTATTTGAATTTTGATGTATATTAATTATTGGATAAGGCCTGATTTTTTCCTACTTTCATACTTAAATTTCTTTCCTTTTATTTATAAATAGATTGAGAAACTTTTAAAGATGCTATTTATTTTACTTTTCCCTGTTCTTATATTCACAATCTATATGTTTATGCTCATTTTGATGATAAATTGGCAGTTTGGTTGATTTTCATTGGCACTTTACCTCAATTTTTATGTGATTTTTCAATTTAGTTTTTAATTGTTATTGTTTCCTTTCTTTTTGATTGACTTATCAGAAAATTTATTAATTTTTACTTTTGCAGTTCGATCTCAGCCTAGAAGAATTTGTAACTGTATCATCTCCTATTCTGGTTTACAAAATCAAAGATATGGTGATGAAAATTAATAACTTGACTGTTGAAACTGAAGATGTGTTTGCAAGTTTGCTCGACTTTGCTGCTAACAATGACGTCCATGGCTTTAAAAGGTTGGTTGATCGTGAACCGTCTATTGTTGATGAAGTTGGACTGTGGTACGGACGTCAAATGGGATCAAGGCAAATGGTTCTTCTGCATAGAACTCCATTGATGATGGCTGCCACTTATGGTGGCATTGATGTTTTGAAACTGATAATTTCTTTGCCTGAAATTGATGTGAATCGACCATGTGGCATTGACAAGACAACTGCTCTTCACTGTGCGGCATCCGGTGGATCCATGAATGCCGTTGATGCCGTGAAGCTACTATTGGAAGCAGGAGCAGATCCAAATCAGGCAGATGCCAATGGCTGTTATCCTCTGGATGTTATCACAGTCTCACGGAAGTTTTACGATATGAGAACTTCCCTCAAAGTTCTTCTTGCAACCAACGTTTCAGATTCAATATGTGTACCTTTCTCATCGTCTCCTGGAAATGGATCCTCCTCATCTCCTTTTGAGTCGGTACCTTCTCCTATGGTGTCACCTGCACCTGAGAGGAGACAATACCTGGTTGACCTAACTTTACCGGACATCACGAACAGCATCTATTCTTCAGATGAGTTCAGGATGTATACATTTAAGGTTCGACCTTGCTCTCGTGCCTACTCGCATGACTGGACAGAGTGCCCATTTGTTCACCCAGGTGAAAATGCTCGAAGAAGGGATCCAAGGAAGTACCACTACAGCTGTGTACCTTGTCCAGATTTTCGAAAGGGGGCTTGCCGAAGAGGGGACATGTGTCAATATGCTCATGGGGTTTTTGAGAGTTGGCTCCACCCGGCTCAGTATAGGACAAGACTTTGCAAAGACAGTACAGCTTGTGACAGAAGAGTCTGCTTCTTCGCCCACAAGCAAGAGGAACTCCGACCATTGTACATCTCGACTGGTTCTGCCGTTAACTCTCCTCGCTCAAGTGTGTCTACTGCCAATGCCATGGATTTTGCTGCAGCTATGAATCTTTTACCGGTTTCTCCTTCATCAATCCCGGTTATGTCCCCATCTCCATTCACTCCACCCATGTCTCCATCTACAAATGGCATTTCGATCATGGGTTGGGCACAGCAAAATGTTCCTACACCAAGTTTACCTGGAACCAACCTCCAGTCAAGTCGTTTACGTTCTTCGCTAAGTGCTAGAGATATCCCCACAGAAGACTTGCATGAACTACCCCTTATGAGTACCAACTCGCTGAACCATTCTGCTCGTTCAAAACCCATAGCACCTTCAAGTCTCGAGGATATTTTTCTTGCTGAGAGGTCTTCTCCTCAATTTTCCAATCAACCGTTGGCTTCGGCTGCTTTCTCCCCTACACACAAATCAACGGTTCTTAATCAATTCCAGCAGCAGGCAATATTATCTCCAATCGAAACAGAGTTTTCTCCAAGAAATGTTGATAACTCTTTAACCTCATTTGGGACTCAATCTTCTGGGAGGATGTCACCTCGGAGCATGGAGCCTATCTCACCAATGAGTCCTCGCATGTCAATTCTTGCTCAACATGAGATGCAGAAGACACAGTTTCGAAGCCTCAGTTCACGTGCTCTAAGCACTAATGCTAGAGATGCTTTTGTCGCTTTGGATAGTACATGGCCATACGCGAGATTTGCTACAGGTAGTCCGTGCAATCTCCATGAGGAATGTCGGCTAAAGAGGTCCTCATCGTTTGATCTTGTGAACAACGGAGAGGAGCCTGATTTATCATGGGTTCAATCACTTGTTAAGGAATCTCCTCAGGAAATGAATGAAAAGTCTGCACCAACAGCTTGCTCTAAGGATACTGGTACGTCTTCTGGTCCGAGTCCAAATTTGAATTCCCAGTTTGAACAAATCGATCAATCTGCTTTGGGTGCATGGCTGGAGCAAATGCATCTTGATCAACTGATGGCTCAGTAAATGTCGCAATTACTTTTACTGAGCCTTTAGGTAGACAAGACAGAAGGTTTTATGCAAAGTACTGCAAGCTTTAGGAAGAAGGCAATGTGGCAAGGATGGAGTTTTGGAAATTCTGAAGAATTACTAATCTATAGACATTTCGATTTATTTTTGGAACTAGACACTAGGAAGTAGGAGAAAACTTTGGGTTAATCAAAAGTAGTAGTAATGAGTTTGCGTAATTACTCTTGCAATTACCCTTTTGGCTTTTTAGGTCTTTATTCCGAAATGTTTCTCAACTCTGGTAGCATAAATTTCTGATGCAACGAAAATAGTTACTAAGGGTTTGTATAATGTTACTTTGTTACCTGGAATAATGTTAGCATTAGGATAAGGTAGACATCAGGAACTGTCTGAAAACTGATGTAACATGGAGACAATTGTTATAAGTATTAATCTTAAAAAAAATAAAAAATACCGTTATCAGTATTAATCATCTGTTTCTTGTCATTTCTTTCTTTATTTCTAAAGTGTACGTCTATTCCATTTTTGAATGTCCTTCATACTTCCATATTTGGTAACATTTGTGACGATAAGTGGATTACAGATTGGAAAGTTGGATGTGTTCATAGATGATGAGGACAGAAAATGGTATATTTTTCCTTTGCTTTCTCAGATTCTCTTTCTTCTCTATGAACTTTATGGATATGAGATGTTAGTGGAAATTTTTTGTTACCCTTGAAATTGTGACTCTTTATGATGAAACTCTGTGTTATGTTTTACTTGGAATAAATTGTGGCTTTAGTCTTCAACTTATAGTGCTCTGAATGAGTTGATCTCCAACTTTTAAGACATTTGAAACTTCAATCTTTCAATTCAGTTGCAGTTGTGGTCCTTGTATATTGACACTTGAGATTTCATCTTAAAATGTCAAACTTTATTAAAAGGAGTATCTTAGGATGGTAGCCTTTTGAACATATTAATCTTGAAATTCGTGCGCTTATTTTTTATTCTTAATCGGCTCAAGATGATAATTACAAAGCAGATGGAACCCTTGACTGTTGAAATTATAATTGTTTAAATTATAAATAGATAGAAATGATTAGTGAATATGTGAATAGCACTTGTGGATTCTTCGAACTGTGTAAACAAAAAGTGAATTGAGTATTTATAATCAATTTATAAACATAAGAAAAATATAGGAGCATCCTTAATCACCCACATGCGACAATCCTTGTTGTTCAATCTGTTTGAAGTCGTCTATTTGACTCAATGAATCCGGCAGACTTAAAAGTGCATTTGGATGAACGACACCTATCAGTTGCATTTGAGGTAACGATTCTAACCAAACAAAACATACTTGAAAAAGAATTCTTTTGGTCTAATCGAACATGACCAAAAAACTCGAATAATTGCTGATAGACGAACAAGTTAATTATTATTTTAATCACTAAATCACGCGATTGCATGTAGTTTAAAGGATGAATATGATATTAGGAATCATTAAATCCATACATGTGTACAACAGTAAGAATGTGTGTTTGATATTAACAAAGGAATTGGGAGAAAAAAGAAAAAAAGAAGTTTTGTGTAGTAATTAACTCCGGAGAAAGACCCATGGTCCAGTTCTTGTCCCAATCCTGCACTTTCAAATATGCAAATGTTAAGCAATTAGATATTAGACAGTGATGCTGTTGAACTTCTATTCAGTAGCATGAATAAGGTTCTCGAGCATTTTGTTATGAACTTGCCCCTTCTGCTTTCATGTGGAACTTAGCTCCTTAAATTCGCTCCTTGCAGCACCAACTTGAGTTAGCCTCTCTTGATTGGCAGCAGTTGGATGTGCAGCAACGGAGGGTCAAGTTCATGACAAGTTGTTTCTTTTAAGGTTGTTGCATCAAAAGAGTAACCACATGTAAAATAGAATTTGTGAAGAGGTCGGCTGATGACATACCTCAAAAATCCAGCCAGTGCCCGCAAACTCATAAAGATCGACAAGGCAATCCATATGCCCACAAAACCATGACTAGAAGATAGAAAAAACAAGAAAAAGATACTCGATGCTGCAATTAAAACCTGTGTCAACAAAAATCAAGAAAGGTAAGCTCAAAGTGAAGCCATCTCTACGTTCTTAATTGCTGTGAGGAAATAATGGAAATTGTGTACTTGCCATGGAATATGCAGAATAAGCAAAATCTGATGCTCCATAGTTTATTCCATCAAAAACAAATGCCAAGGAATTAATTGGTTGGGTCACTGCCACAAACTACACGGTAAAAATGAACGTTGTCAGCACAAATGTGAGCGAAGAAAACAGAATCATTTTCATTTTGTCGAGAGATCAAGTTACCGGGATGCCTAAACGTAAAAGGCGAAGAACGGTTATATCCTTTGTAAAGAGTTCAGATGAAAATTGTAGTATAACAGCCACAACAAGAGAGAGAACAAGCCCCAGAACCAAACTCCACTACAGATTAAAGACATCATTAGTACTGGATAGTAGAAGGGCAGAATAAAAATAAAAGACACAAGAAAAGGACTAAGAATTAGAATTGATAACTCAAAAAACTATGCTACCTGTAATACACGAACAGCAGCGGCGGTGGCCCTCTCATAATCTTTTCTTGCAAATGCATTGGCCAGAATCGCCTGTATAACAATTTGACGGCACACATAGATTTATAGTGGTTCACCCTCAATACAAGAGGTATGTTCACTTGTCGTTCCAAATTTTTTCACAATGATAGAAAAGGACACTAGAAGGGGTTTTTCGCACACGTCTTTGTCTTGTGTAGACAAAAGTGGCTCCCTCTAAAATCCTAGGAATGTTAAGATGACCTAACACGTGCAGATGACTACCAAATAAGGGAGGGACCTATCGCCTCCCTGCAAACTCCAGTCAACCTTACTGAGAAGGTTGATCCGTAATGAAGGGGAAAAGAGTGAAGTGCAATTAGGCTCCACATAGACCAACAAAGATGACAATGAACTACGGAAAATAAAATAATTCTTACTTGTCCAGCTACAGCTAATCCATCAGCAAGCAATGAGGTTGCTAACCAAACTTGCAAGCACACCTGAAAGGCAGCCATGGATGTTGATCCCAGTTTTGCAGCCAATGACGCTGCCAGTGTTATACAGAACGTTGCTGCAATTGCCCTGAATAACAAAAGCAATCCTGGCCCCAAGTATCATATAAAAGAAGTTATTCTTTTATACAGTTGATTTCAGAAGAAGAATCATGTGAGGAGTTAAGATGGTTGGATTGGCAAGGGAATAGAAATTGACATTTTTTCACCATGGTTTATAGAGAACAAATGTCACATATTAGTATTTACCGAAGCAAACTGATGGTAACTCAAATATTAGACAATTTATGTACAGAAACACTAAATATATTAGTAATATGAATCGATGAAATTTACAATTTGAAAAAGAGTGCAATTCCAGTAAAACCGTTTGGCAAGACTATTAAACAAGAAAAAAATTTAAGCAAAAAGAAATATAGTAAGAGTAAATTCCTATTTCAGCTTTATTTTCCACAGCTATAATGTGCTTATGAAAATGAAACGTTTCTGTATTATATGTTGCGATGGCTTGCCTATTTATCCACATTATTTCTTCAAGTCATAGAATACAATAATGTCTAGTCCACCGATTGTGTCTATAAGTTTGGCTTTTTCATAGAGTCGCTTTTCCATCTCTTTACAAGTTACAAAACACTTGATATCAAGATCCCCTATTCCATGTAAATCGTGAAGCTTTTTTTCTTTTTGAATGAAGGGAAGATGATTAAATGGTAAAGGTTATACGAAGATGCACAATCATGGAGTGTTTGGTAACCAGTGCTAGATGGGACTGAACGGTACAATTGACAAACTTTTCACTTCATTTTCATCTCTAGTATGCCTAGTATCGACTAATTCAACCTACCAAACATGCAACAAAAGCACGAACAGAATGACATAATGCAAAGATATACGAACTCCAAAATCCCTCACCATTCTTGAAAAACCGTCCAAGTTGCAGGTCCTTAACTGTTGGAGGCAAGAGACTAACTTTTTCCATTAATCTCCACATGAGCATTAAGGTAATTAAGTACCTATAATACCATATGGAAAATGAGAAGAACTCTTAAGTGAACCAAATAATAACTCAATGAAATGCAGATTCTAGAAATAGTTCAAGTTGAAAAATGAAAAATGCTTCAAGAAGTGATAAAACTTACTGGGAAATGACATGGGCAATGGCTGCACCGCTAACACCCATGCCGAATAGGAAGATGAATATTGGGTCCAATACTATATTCGCCACATCTCCAACCACTACATTGCAATGCTAAAAGTTCAACAAATCATCTTCTATTTGAACGCCTATTTAGATTGGATTGCACTAGCAGTTTTCGTATTTTTATATGGATGACTTTCAAGCTCGCAGTTGAGTATTTTCGAAATGAATACAAATTTTAAACCATATACAGATGTATATGTGTATAATGATGAGATATGTCAAGTTAATAACGTGGTGATCATATGTACGTTTCTAATTAGCAATTAGCTTGAATAAAAGCGAAATATTTGCTTACTAGTTGCACACAGAGGAGTTTTTGTATCCTTAATACCCCGAAAGACCCCTTGCATGGACAAAGAAAGAAGAACAGCTGGAGCACCGAGTGACCTCAATGTTAAATACCTTAGTGCTGGTTTCAGCATAGGCGAATTCTACACAAGTAAAAGTATCCTTGAAGCTGTTCATCTCATGATATAGTAATTGCTTATGAAAACGGAAAATTTATGCTAGAAAAGAAACATATAAGCAATTTTCTGGAGTTCACGGATGCCACTATTGGAATTCTATATTAGGAGCTAATAATATTTTAGAAACATCTGTATTAAACTACAAACCAGAAAAGGTATCGAATTTTTAGTAGTAAAATGTGAGTTTTTTTTTTGTGCTGCACAAAAGCTATTTTACATCCGAAGGAAAGAAGTATCCAGAAGCCCAAATAAGACTTACTGATTTTATACCCATGTAGTCAAGAATGGGTTTTGCAGCACAAATAAGGAATATAGATTGGATGAGGCCAAGAATGGAGCCAATTGCCATTGCTGATGAAGCTGATGATATATGCCTTTTCTTATTCCCGCCCTCACTAGTTTCTACACAGTTAATGGTAGAAGGTGACTTTCTTGTCAACTCCAATTCAAAATTCACCAGAAAATTATCGTGATTTAAAGTAAAAAAAAAACTTAGTGAGAAAAATGTCTTCTGACTATATAGTAAAAATTTATTGACCACTTGCTTATGAAATTCAAGAGGATAGGACTGGTGCATACCGATTTCTCGTATAAACTCTTCCTTTTCATTATCTGCAGAAAACCCTTTTTCCAATAATTTAATCTCCTCTGTTTCACCTTTCAAACTTTGCATAGCATCTTCTTCAGCAACAAAAGAAGTCGTGACACTAACAAGTGGGAAAATTGCAATTTTTGATACTTGATTAATGACAGCAATTGCAACTCCTACTGCAGCTAGCTCCACAGGACCTATAGGATAAACGAGTAAGAAAAAATAGACTGGAATAGAGAACACAAGGTTGTTTTCATTTAGTTAAGTAAAATCGAAACTCAGATAGATTCTGTTCCCAACAGATGACGAGTTATTGATGAAATCTCGTAAAATTAGTGACCAGGTATTTGTAAACATGAGCATAATATAAACGAATTGATAAGAATAGCAGTAAATCCTTCCTATCATAGCATAATGTAGTTCTTTGCAATACAAGTACATGAGGGTTTGTTCATTCATTGTGACGGTGTTCGTTGGATGTTGAATGATATTCTGGCTTCGCAACATATGAGTTGGGTGCTGCCAAAGCGTATAAAGGAGGTGGTGTGGGCATGGAAGAGAAAGTTTCGAGA
>CAIGRT010122547.1:0-10750 GCA_903798405.1 Fraxinus platypoda | reverse complement strand
AAAAGAAATTAAGAAAATATGTAGAAAATTAACAAGCAACACAGCCTACATGAACATGAATTAAAATATAGAATCAATATATAAAAATATAGATGGTAGAAATTCACATACCTTTGTTGTTAAGAGTTTGAAATAGGGAGAAATAACCTAAAAGTTACAAAATGATTGAAAGAACCGCACAATAAACGTTTAAGGTTTGGATTTAAATTTTAAAGTTGAGATGGGTAATTATCTAATTGGGTATTTAGTTAAGTTGGGTATTGAGTTTAATTGGATTGGGTCTAATATGAAGGTCTCTTTTTATTTGTGATGCATTTGGTTTTAATTGTGTTAAATAAAATAAAATAAAATTAAAATTGATTTTTTTTTTTGGTAAACAGTTTGACTGTTTGAAACTATTTGCAAAAATTAAAACATAAATCAAATCACTACAAAGCTGTTTGATTCAGTTCAAAACAAAAATGTTGATGGATCCACGTGGATCCCAACCAATGGTCTCGAAAAATCGGTTTCGGATCGATTTGGCGGTTTAGCGGTTTCGTTGTTCCGCAGTCCGCACTAGTTGACTAAACAAATTTTAGAATTTTGTATATTTATAACCTCACCCGTATGGAATTCCCTGTTAGGAAAAATGAATGTGCACAAATTACATTTTAATTACATACTTTTAATGTGCATAAAATCAAACATAACTTCAACTTACCAAAATCAATTATGTAAAGTAGAAATGAGAAGTGCATGTATATGAGTTTGATCGAGGCAATAGTTGAACTCTTTATCTTTAAAACGATTATGGCCCGTACGTGTGCTAATGGTTTTCCAGTATTTGCCTCCTAAGATACAGCGACCACTTCCGTAATGAGAGCACTCCAAATTACGTAGATCAATGAACCTACTTATATTTTGAACCCTTTTTATATGAAACTTGATTCCAAATAAATGCTCAAAATATTTTGAAGCGAATATGCTAACATGATAATGCAATGATGAAAAAATGAATGAATGAAAATTTTCAAACACATGGAATCTATATATAGTTGTTGGAAATGTTTATCTCAAAAGACACAACCTATAGAAGAGACACAACTATTGGAATTAGTCTCTATACTTAAAGAGACACATTTATTGAAAAATAATAATGCCAAAAGTCACAATCTTTTATATAGAAATACGCACATTTTCAGCCAAATAATTTTCTAGAGTATTCCATGATATCCTACGCATAAAAAGTTATTAAGTGCATAAATAGTGACTTAAATTTAGCTTAATTTTTATTCATCAAATAACAATGTTCACTTAGATAATTAAGAATTGGTCAAAACCAATTTCATATAAAAATTTCCAACATTTTCCAACCTAGGCGTCGAGATACTCTCTTAAGATGGTTGTTTCACTGGTCTATTAACATTTCTTCTTATTATTTTTATTTTTCTAGTGATTCGAGTTTGTAAATTTGGGTCCATTTTGACTCAAATTAAGCTCATGTTTGGTTCCTATTAAATTAAAATTTATTTTTTCATTTCTTTTTATCAACCACACTTTTTTCAATAAAGTAATATTACATATAAATCTAAAAAAAAATTAAATTTTTTTTTAGCCTCACATTCTACAAAAAATTATTATTCCCTCGCTGTAATTTGGAAAAATGAAGCACAAACATGGGCTAAGTATTTCAACTTGAGAAATGAGAATTCCGATTTTCAATATGTTGACTATAAAAATATATATATATAAATGAATTATTAAAAGACAATTTTGTCCCCGATACTTGTGTCAATTTTCAAAATTTAATCCACTTGAAAGTAAATTAATAAACCAAATGTTTAAATTAGTTTAAAACACGTGCATAGTAAGTGGTTTTGTAATAAGAATTGTGATTTTTTCTTTTTTGTTGAAATTTTTAAATAATAATAATTCAATTTTCCTTTGTCCACACCTTCAAAGCAGTAAGCAAGGTCATTTGAGCCCCCGTTTGAGACACATTCTCTCACAATACATTCTTTCAAAACTCAATTTTCAACCACACATTAATAACTTTTTCTTATTTTTTAACTACATATTTTCCGTCATATCGTTATTTAAAATACATTCTTTCCTCAATAATACCTGCCAAGCACCCCCTGAATTGTACATGTTGCACATATGCAAGTGCCCTTGTGCTTCTTATATATGGTATAGTGGTCAATGTTGCGAAGATATGGATTGAAGTTTAATGGAAAAATGAGTCCGGACTTGCTTGAATCTTAGGAACCACTAGACTATGCAATTCAGATTTTAATTTAAATCAAATGACCACAAATTTTATTGGACCAACAATTTTTCAACCACATAATTTATCGACTTTTATTAAAATCTACTAAAAATTTAATTTTAATCCTCACTAATTAGGACTTAGGTACGTTAATTATGGATGGTTTCATATCAATCACAGTTTCAAGTCATTTACATTCAGACTCAACAAATTTTCATAGTGTAATTACACCATGGGCCCTTTCAAGCATTAACCTAAAGAGAAATATTAATCTGTAATGAGATTTGTGTGAACGAAACAATTAAAAATTATAATTGAAGAATAGAAAAATGTGGCCAAATTTCGATCAATTCGGCTTTCCCCATTGGAGTTCCAACCCAAGAAACGAAAGTTAAGCACTTGTTCGTCTCTCATTTTTTCACAAAATCAGTTTCAAACAGATATTACATGAGATTCACAAATTTTTATTAACTTTTCAGTTACATATTTTTATCAACTTTTCAAAATCTACTAAAATTTTTTTTTTTTTTTTTTTTGATATGACAAAATCTACTAAAAATTTGATTCAATGAAGAATAGGAAAATCTGGCCAAAATCCAATCAATTCGACCTTTCGCACTGGAGTTCCAACCCAATAAACGAAAATTAAGCCCTTATTTGGCCATCATTTTTTGAACATAATTTTTTCACAAATTCATTTTCAACCACATATTTCATGGGATGTATAATTTTTATCAATTTTTTAACTAGACATTTCATCAACTTTTCAAAATCTACTAAAAATTGATTCTTAGCTAAACTAAGGCCATGTTTGAGAACCATTAATTTCTTGTAATGTATTATAGAATAGTAGATTGATGGAGAATGTGGTTAAAAAATAAGGAAACTTTATTAATTTGTGTGTAGAATATTTTATCGTGTGAATGCATGATAAAGAATGATATTGTAGTAAATAATTTAAAATTTTAAAGGATGCCAAACAGGGGCTAAAAAGGAACTAAATAACAAAGAATCCAAAAAGCATCTGTCCTCCAAAACACCACCCTTCCCTCTAAACCAATCCACCACCGCTAGTCAATACATCTTGAAAATCATTGCATTTTTACGATGTATTTACACATTTGAAAAGAAAAATTGTCCTTGTTACCATTTGGTTACTTATGAAAAATTATCTTTTATCTAGGATAAATGTTAAAACTTTTTCTAATTTGAAAGTTACGCAGTTCGACCCTAACAATACCTAGAGAGGGATGAATATGTATATTATGTGGAATTAAAAATATTTTACGAATTAAACAGCAACAAGTCACTTTTTAATTTTTTTCTAGATGATTAAACATGAAAGTCATTTTAGTCCTAAATTTGANCTCGGGACATTTTGCCAGACAATCCACTATAAACAATTCAAACAACTTACAGTCTATTAGACTAGACGACCCGTACTATCTGATCTCTCGACTGCACTCCTTACAGCTTTCCCTGAATCCCGTGCTCCCATGCACCAATCCTTAGCTGCTGTTGCCAAAGCTCACCGTTGAATCTCCTACCCTGTAACACTCATAACCTTGTGGAATCGTCTATTTCCCGTGGATCAACGAAGAACGCCGCGTTCTTCACAAACTGGAACTCCAGTCAAACTCCCTCGATCTTCAGAACTCTGACCAGATGTAGAGGAAAGACAGTTTGATATTTGGATTATAGAAACAATATTTTTTTTCACCAAAGATGAAGATTGAAAGATGGAATCGAATGAATCTCTCACAGATGAAGCTTTCTTAGCCCATGTTTGGCACCCATTCTCTATCTCAATCTCATTTTTTTCTTACTTCATTTCAACCACACATTCTTCCAATAAAATAATATTACACACAAATCTAAAAATTTTCATAACTTTTCCACCACACATTCTTCCATCAATCACTATTCTAAAATTTTTATCTTCAAAAAATAGGTGTCAAACACACCCTTAATGTTCAACCTCACCAGTTTTCGTACGATGTGTTTTGGTATATATAGGTAGATTAAAAAAACTAATGGGCCGGGTAAAAAGCTTTTAAATCGCGAAATAAAAATTTCTCGGATAACCACTTCGCTCGAGCGAGGGCTCAGCGCCCTCGCTCGAGCGACAGTATGTCGCTTGAGCGAGGAAGGGGCGACAGTCCAACAATAATGTTTATGCTTTTGTAGCTCTAGCCAAATCTTGGCGATAATCTAACGAAAATTCGCGCCGTTTTCCTCTTTTTGCCATTCTCAAACCCTAGACCTAACAATCATATTTTCAACTATTTGCACATTACTCTTTGACCTTTTAAACATAGTATAATTCAGTCATTTTGTTTACAGAATTGTCAATTACAAAACATCTAAAACCTAACAAACCCCTCCCTTTGACATTCTGTGACAAAACTACTAAGTCAATGCAGTAATCAAAAATAAATTACAGACTCAACACCTATGACAAACTAACTGACTTGAACACTTCTTCAGTTTAATCAGCACCTACTTCCTGAAACAAATAACTCAACACCCAATGTAAAATGTGTGAAAAACAATATAATAAAACAGTTCAAGCAGTTTATATAATTTAGACAATTTATGAATCAATTAGACTTGTTATGTTTTAACTATGGATGCTAAATCAAGATATAGTACCAATGCAACCTAACATACCACGAAGACGCATTTATACTATTAAAACATCAAACTTAATTTAGCAGAACTGAAATAAAAATATAAAATGCCTTTGAATTACAAATCATTTTATATATACTAGTTTTACGCCGTGCGATGCACGAGTTGTGTTATTTTGAAGGTGATATTAGCGTAATTGAATTAATATTGCAAAACATTTGTAAAGAAATAAAACTATATATTGACATAGACGAGAAAATGTTTATAATAAATGAATCCATGAGCTCAAAACCCATCATTTTAACACAAATAAATCACTTGAGCAGACTTGTATGCTACACTGAAGCAATGCAATTCTCAGTTTCTCATCCCCCAAATTTCTTCTCATAACAATCTACCACCGTGGAGTGTTTCAACATTAGCTTCTCTTGCAGTTCCTTCTCCTTGGCAACCAGCTCCTCCACCTGCATATGAGGCCAATAAAGCTATAGGACCATAAAATGTCGAGATTACCAATATACTCTTATCCTTTCATACAAACATGCCGTTCATGTTTGATAAGTATTTGAGATAATATTAGATATTATAATGAAAAATATTCTTTTTAATCTTTAATACTATTAGGAACTATATGATCCTGCAGTTATAGTTTTAGATACAACTAGTGTTAATGATAAGAAAATCAAATAGATAGAACATGAACCTTAGATAAAATTTGAACAGCTTGGGGGGAAGATTGCAAGAATGACAACATGGGCTTCAACTCTTTGGACAGATCCTTAAGCGAATTGTCAGCAGCTTTGTGAGCTGCTTTGCAAGACTGCACATCACCGGTCCTTGAAAGATCTCGTAATGATGCTTTTATTTTGTTATGGACTACTGTACCGCGGTTCACAATATTTTGAAATTGCTGAATTGCAGTTTGTACCTGAAAAATGGATCACCCAGTTTAAGATTTCCCTTAACTTGAAAGGTTGATCATTTTTCATCAAACTGAGACAAAAAAGGACACAATATAAACACACCTCATCCCACTGTAGTTTAGCCATATAAGAAGTAGAGGATTTTGAAATTGTCAAGTTTGCATGCATATAAATTATGCATGCAACAAAGTGAAAAAAAAATCCAGAAATCAACATCAATGGCCCCCTAAGTAAAGAAAGGCTGTTGAATTTGTAATAGACTTGTGGCAAAATAATATATATCAGCTCCCAATAGTTCCAAAAGCAAAGCCCCTGGAAAGCAGAGAAGCATAATGGAATGCCATTATGACAGGACTCAAGATGAATTGCAGACACAAAAGGTCATTGGCATTTAGAGACCAAAACATTCGTATGCAAAACCTGCCATCCTGCTTCTAATGGAACCTATTCTCGTACAATGAAAATAGAAAGAAAGTATACCAATCTACAAGTGAATCACATTGAGAGAACATTTCTGAAAATACTGTTTCAGCACATCACCACTCATAACACAATTTCCCATGTTTTTATAAAGGAAGAGGGAGGCTAAATAAGAAGAAAAGTACTAATTTTAGTTCACAGGAGACACAGATTACCTAACAATATAAGTGCCAACAGGCAGTAAGGGCATCTGAGAGAAGGTACGGATGTGTTTGCATCATAGAAATAGAAACTTGATGGGTGATGATGCTGGTGAGCTTAGTATTGCAGACTTTTATGAATTGATGGGTTCCCAGATGTAGAAAATTAGCGGATGACATAACTTGGGTTTCAAACATGGATCCAAATATTTTCATAAATAAAAATAGGCAACATTCTACTTTTAAGGTGCCATATGTTGAAGGCATGTGAAAAACATATAATTCTACCTAAAAGAGTGAAATTAAAGGATAAAATACATGAAGAGAGATGCTGCGGAATCAAATGCTTAAGTTCTAAGCCATTGACTGGCACTCAAGGAAAACAGAGGACAGATAAATCAATGACATTTTCCAGAAATCACGAACAGTGCAAAATTTATCATGCTTGATAACCAGACAACATCTAGGAAAATCAGGGTCAGAAAACCTTTTGAACTTATTTGAAGCGTTTCTTCTCAAGTTCAAGTTGATACTGCATAATATCCCATTAGCATGCACATAGCATTTAACATTCTTGGTTTTCTTTCCATTTTCTCAAACATTTGACATCATCATTTTCTTATCTATCAAAGATTAATGTCAAATTGTTACTTTTGTTCTTCCACTATAACATTTGACTTTGAATGTACAAACCAACTGTATATATGCAAATTCAATAGGTCATTACAGAGTTGAAAAGAAAATATATCAATAGAAGGGCTAGGAGTGACTGGATGCAAATTTAGGTCATTGAACCGTTTAGAATTCCATATCCTAGAATTTTTAAAGCATTCCATTACACTGGAATTTAAAGTGTAAAAGTTCACTTACATGATACTATTATTAAATCGACATACTGATGATGAATGTAGTATACTACGAAGACTATTGCATTTTGTGTTATCGTCTAGCATATTTAATTTCAAAATTACCTGAAAATATTGATTATGCTCAGGCACAGCGTTTGTCTTTTCCAATACAATTACTGGTCGATCAACCATATCCAAATGGGAAATTTTTGTCTGCAATGAACCCAAAAGCAAACATTATATTAGAGGGACAGTTCCTTTTGCATCAAGGAAAGAAATATTTCCAAAAAAAACTTCAGTTCAACCATAGCCCTTCTGACTGGTTGACAGGAAATGGAACAGAAACGAAAATATCCTTAGACCCCTCTGGCAAAACAACCTGAAGTCCAAGAAGCCACATAATCTATTAAGTAACCAAAATTGACCAGAGAGCAACAAAATATAAAAAATTAATAGTACTTTTTATACCCTCTAATTGTTGCTCAAGGTGACTCATGATTCAACAACTTAGCAAATAATGATACTCATTATTAGCATTATAAAACAACATAAAAGAAAAATAATGGCATGATGAAAGATCATTGATAGAAAGATAACCTGTTACAAAACCCATACATTACGATGATCGGGGGTGTAAGAAATATTTATTAAAACAAATACCAACTGTAAGTTTCCGTCTGTATATGCTTATCCTATCTGGGTCGACTGTTTCTAATGGATAGTCCAAAACGAAACATTCTATAAATTTGAGTATCAATAATATGCAGTTTGGTCTCTAAAGAAAAGATTTTTGTTAGATGAAAATAGTATTATAAATGTGAAATTAAATCAAATAGAGATATTGTAAATAATATTTGAATGTTTACCCGTTGTTTGCACAAGATAAATAAAGTATGATGTCCAATTTCAATTTTTTGTGTACATAGATGCTTAGATCTCGTCGGCTGGAAAGAAATGTTGGAGAGGATAGTAATGCATGAACATAACTGTAGACTATGTGCATCTGCTGTAATTTCATGCTCTGTATGCTCATTATTGCTACAATCATAGATTTGGAATTTCCATTCACGCAAATTAACGATATAAAGATACCAAGTGTTGGCTGAATGTAAAAATGGAATTAATAAATAGTTGCATTGCATCCATGGACGACCAGCAATTGGCAGATTGCCATTTACATAGTCATTGAATCGAGTCATGATTGAAGGTTCGGTACGTTGTGGATTTACTGTCCATATACGATGACGAACACATTCTGCTGCAAAGTCAAAGTCCATGATTGCATATTCTTTAGAAACAAGGGTGCAACTATCGTTGATCAATTGTCTGAGTAATTTTAATTCCACATCGACAATTTGATACAATAAATAAATGTAAGTTAGATGTATTCAATATGGACAAAAAATGTATTAAATTTTATTTGACTAACCGCAACACTGATATCTTTTGTTGGATCCATTAAACTTTTCAATGTGTCTCTTGTATACATATTACTGCTTCCAATTTCCTAAATTGCGCTGCATAATATAATTTAAATTAGTATGAAATAAAGTAGGTGTAAATTATAATATTGAAGCTCATATAATAAAAGTCAATTTCTTACTCGGATGGATGGCGTGGTATCCAATCTCTGATTGTTGTGTAGTTGTCCATGAGATGGTCTTCTAATGGATAATGAGGAGGCTGTATGGTTTTTTGTTTTCCCTTTTTTTTGTCTTCTTTCTATTTTCCTTCGGTAAATTCTCAACTTGAAAAAGTTGCTGAAATGTTGAGGCACATTGTGGTTGTGTAGTATGAACTGAATTTTTCTGAAGATGAATATTTTGATGGAAGGAAGCCATGTTTGACTCCCACTTAGATAGTTTATTCAATATATTGTTATTTTCTTCTGTAATGTAAGATTTTATTGAAGTGAAGCTGGTATCAATATATTGTTGCATGTTAGACTGCAAGGTTTGGTAGTATTCTTGTTGTGAATGTTGTTGCTGTTCGAAGAGATGTTGATGTTGATCTTGTTGCTACTTTTGTTGTTGTTCAAAATGAGTTTTTTGGATTTTCGCTCGATTTCGATCCCAGCAGAAAGAAGATAATTACTAACTTGCAAGTTAGAGTAAAAATAGAAATAAACGAGGCCCGAAATTAAAAAAGAA
Source organism: Fraxinus platypoda (assembly GCA_903798405.1). NCBI lineage: Eukaryota > Viridiplantae > Streptophyta > Magnoliopsida > Lamiales > Oleaceae > Fraxinus > Fraxinus platypoda. The sequence continues at coordinate 1,327 of CAIGRT010122547.1, read as the reverse complement.
GAGAAACCAAACCGTAGAACACAGCGGCTAAAAAGGGTTTTCTTCGGCCAACGAGGAAAATGAAATGCAAAACGATGTGGGTTGGAATAAAAATTAATTATATATGCATAAAATTCTCACCTTTTGGTTGTGATTAGGGTAGTGATTTGTAGAGAAATAGTGTTGAAGAAAGAGCTAGGGTTGAAGAGAGAGAGAGAGAGAGAGAGAGAGAGAGGAAAAGGAGTTTAGAGTAAAGTTACGTGTGTGAAGGTGGAGAAGACAAAAGCATATATTTTACTAATATTGTTGACCTCATAACATGAACTCAACAGATATTGGGCTCATTCGTTCATGCGTAAGCCATATCTAGCACATTAAAATATATCAACGGTCGGGATTGCTCCAAGGATTGGACGTGGGAGAAGCTCAACGACACGAGACGTTTCTGTTCAAGCTCCGACGGGGTTCACGGAACAAGGTTGTATAATGATCAATCGATAAGAACAAGATTTGTAGTTGTAATAAACTTGATCAGAGAAAAAGATAGATTGCTTTGAGTATTTAAAGTTTCATTAGTCTTCAATTGTTACATGATGGGGGGTATTTATAGTGTTACAAATTGAATGGTGACCATTGGATCAAATTTACACGTGGCCTCATCTCCTCGGCCAAAGCATCAAGTCTTAGCCATCAAGTTGCCTTCCTAGCTTTTCAAAGCATTTAGAGCCCGTTTGGTAGAAATTAAAATTGGATTAAAATTGAAATACTAGCAGTTATTGTTGACTTTTATTAGACGAGTGGGGCCCAGTAACGGCTATATTTTCAATTTTAATTAGATTTTAATCGATACCAAACGGGCCCTTAATGTTCTTAAATTGACAAGACATGACACAAATACACTTTTTACAAATGTCACATCAGTCATTCAAATAAAGATTTTCATCATGAACAAATCTTTGCACGTGGACTGTCACTAGCTGGGGTAGAGCCTCGGATCTGCTGGGCCTCGAAGGCATGCCACCTCGAATTAGCAGTGGGCTTCTAAAATTATCTAGGGCCTCAGAATGTCCACCTCGGATTGAGTAACGGGCCTCAGACTTTTACCCCAGGTCCTCGAAATTTACCCAGGGCTTCAGAATTTACCCAGGGCCTCGGAATGTCCATTTTGGATTGATAATGGGCCTCGAAAATTACAGTATGGTCCTCGTCTTCAATTGCTGGTGGTTTGACAGGAATAGGTCCACAATTTCATTGGGTCGGCCACGTGGCAAATGCTAGTAGCAAGTCATAACAATAGCCCCCTAAGTCCATGTATGATTATTTATATTATGCGTGAACTTTTAGTAGT
>CAIGRT010122545.1:0-10501 GCA_903798405.1 Fraxinus platypoda | reverse complement strand
CAACTTTCGAGAATTCAGATGAAGTCGTAGTGTCAATTGCTGCATCCATTCTCGTTTAACTAAATATCATAATTCAGTAAGAAAACAAGTCGACTTAACAATAATGTTCACAAAGAATAATGCATGCACGGAAATTCATAGACCTACTTACACGCAAATTCATGGACCTACATACACACAAATTCATGGACCATTATGACTAGTGCAATACATATAAATAGCTCCTTGGATATGTCTCACGTAATGAATGCACGCAAATTCATGGACATTATGAGGAGTATATACACATAATTCATAAGCCCATTTACAATTAAAATTATCATCTTACATGCAATCTGACAAACGTGAAAAGAATTGTATTTAAATCTATTCACTTAAAAACGTGAAAATAATCGTACTTCAATACATACAAATTCAAAGTAAATTGATACGAAGCGTACTAAATAATAAATTGAAAATAATAGTGTTAAATTCATAATAAATTTGTTTGAATTAATAAAAAATTAGATTATTAATTTTCAAACTTGACAAATAAACTGAAAAAAATTCATTTGTAAATCATGGTCAAATAGAGTATAAATTCATTTACCGTAAGAAAAAAAAAATTATCTTGCCTCCGTGGAAAAAAGCAAAGACCGCCGGAATAGCTATGAACAATGAGTGAGATGTTAAGGAAAAAGGAAAGANCGTAAGAAAAAAAAAATTATCTTGCCTCCGTGGAAAAAAGCAAAGACCGCCGGAATAGCTATGAACAATGAGTGAGATGTTAAGGAAAAAGGAAAGAAAGAAATTATGTTTTATATTTGTGGTGTAACAATAATTTATTTAATTAAAAATTATATTAAAACCCTAATTATGTAATTTTACTTAAGGATATTTAAGTAAATAAGAAAATTGTGGTGTACTTAATAAAATTTGTAGTGGTAATATAATTACCCAAGTTAAAATAGTTCAAAACATGAACTTGCCAATAATACCCTCAAAGGGAAGAGAAAAAAGGGAAAAAAAATTGGAGGAAAAAAATGACATGTGATTGCCGACTCACACCGATGATCGAGACTCGAAACCACTTTGATCATTGCTAGAGATCGCCACTTCTCAACAATGTTAGCTTTGTACCACTTCGTAATTAACTTTTAATTGAGTAAATCAACTTGGCTTATAGTTGTGTAGTATAAGGTAATTTTGTGGTTTTTAGGGTGGAGTTCGCCGAAAATGGCGATCTCCGCCATTTGCAGCTCTAGACGGCCAATTGACTTAGTCGTATAGAGTCTAATCAATCCAGTTAACCTTTTTTCTTGAAATTTTATTTTAGCTTTTTTATAATTTTTTCTTCAATTTAATTGTTGGTTAATTCTTTTTATTTAATTTTCTTTTTTATTTTAAATCACTTTTTAATTCATTTCTTCAATTTTTACTTTTGTTCTTTTTTTCTAATCTAAAACATATAATTTTTAATTATTCATCTTTACAATTTCTATTTTTAACAGTATAATTTTGTTTTTTGTTATAATATTATTTTAAAATTTAATTTAATTTTATCTATTTATTTTAATTTTTATCACATTAATTCTAGTTTAATGAATGTCTTTTGAATTTAAATTTTTCTTAAATTTTTAATTTAGTACTTTCCTTTTTAAAATTTACTTTTATCTATTTATTTTAATTTCGTTTTTATATTTTATAATTGTAACTACTTTTTAATTATTGTCTTTGCAATTTTGAAAATCATAATTTTTTTCCTTGTGGCCATTTTCAAAATTAATTATTTTTTGTTTAATTTTTATTTACTTTCATTTCATTTATTCCATTATCTGTTAATTCTTATGGATAGCAGTTTACAATTCGATTAGTTTAATTTTTCTGATATTATGCTTCTGTCGATTATCTCTTATACAAGGTTCTAACATTTGAAATTTTGTAGGATGAATTACCATCTCGATGTCAGGATGAGACAGATTCTCGAACTATAACTTTAGCAGCTTTACAACGGTACTGGACTTGCTCGATGTTGAGCACAAAGATATGTTACGCCATTCCTGGACAGAAACAACGATGGCCTCGTATTTCGAGAAACAAAAGGCTGTTGAATGATTATTTTCCAAGACAAACGACTGTAATTCTGCTACAGTTAGATGATGCATGCAAGGCATGTGACCACAAGTTAGACAAATTGAAACTGGATTTGGTGTTTATCCTTGAGAGCGTACTGAAGAGTCGGCACAAGAAAACATTGATTGACATCTTTTATTTGAAAGTTGTTGATGATAATGATGCCTTCAATAACTATGCATGGGGGCATAGATATTATGATGATACACTACGCATCTTCAAGATGGAGAATTCGATGCCCAAGGCGGATAAGCTTAAGCGTAAGTACGATGCATATGGCTTGTCGTAGATATTGCAGGTAAATGTTTAACATAATGAACGTTAATTTTTTTTTTTATTAAATTTATATATAATAATTGTAAGTGTTGCAAATATGGGTATATGAAGATGTCATCCACCTTGGTTGGTAGGTGGGCGAGGAGAAGCGATATACAGTGCCCTTGGATGCATCATTGGCGAGCACATGATAAACTAATATCAGCTCTCATCGACGAGCCTAAGGTGAGTATTATACCTTTAAGATTTATATTGTACGTCCTTTCAAAATCTCAATACATGATCATTAACTCGTTGAAATGTCAATATGTCAGCTTGGAGTAATCACAGAGTTGACAACGCCGATGGAAGAGTAGGGTCAGAGTTATGTGCGAGAATATTCTGTCTGCTACTAAAGGAGATGGTCACATAGGGTATGATGATTCGTGGTGGCCATCGGATGCTGTATTTTTTATCATTTTTTGCATATGTGGAGGGAGAGGTCCCAGTACTTAAGGGGGTGACCCCAACAGTGTCCCGGACAGAGGGTGTGACAGAGGATCGTACAATGCCTGGGACATAGGAAGTGGCGGTGCCAGGGACGGAGGATGTGGCCCTAATAGTGACGGAGCCGGTGACCGTCGAGCTGACAAAAGATATGACGGTGCTCAGGATGAAGGGTATAATAGAGGATCTTATAGTGTTTGGGATGGAGGGGGTGACGGAGTCGATAACCGTCAGCGGTACCAAAGGGGATGGCGGAGGAAGAGATAACGCCTAATACGACAGAAGTTGTCATTTTTGTGTCAGATGGGGCGTTAGAGGTGATGAAGGGTACGAAGAGTATTGTGACGTGGCAGAACGGGTGGTAGGCAAGAGGCCGAGATTGCCATCACAGTATATCATTTTTCCATTCACGATTGAGGCAAAGAGGAGGACGTTCGTGAACTGAACGTTTTCTAAGCTCTTCTGCGAGATCGACCCTGTCAGGGAAAAAACGTTCAATGAATGGTTCAAATCCCTTAATCCCGGGTAAGTATTTTATGATTTTGCTAAAGTACACTAACTTATCTATGCTTTTTGTAACATTTTTCTCTTTCTTTTTCAGAGATAGCTACACGATAGGGGAGGAGACAATACCGAACGCTAAAAAGTTGTTTGAAAATGTAACACGAAATCAGCTTGTCTGGCCGACGATGAAATTGTATTTTCGGTGTTATTTATTATGTTACAAAATTGATTTTTGATTTAATTAAATGACTATCTCTCTTTTTTATTGGTATTTCCTACTGTAGCATATCGACATGGCTATGAAAATGTTGCGCGATCGAGCTCGAAGACACCCGAGATCATTTGACATTCTTGCCCGAATCATCCTGGGCACCTGTTTAAGCACGCTCATATTCCAAGGGAATGGGTACATGATGTTTGAGTACATGCTCGAATAGGTCATAGGGCTGTAGCCGAGCTATGGAAAGCAATGAACGGATTTTATGCATATGTACATTCTTGTGATTGCAAGCTCACACTACTTTGCAGTTGAGATCGTATCCGCTGATTCTACTATATATGCATATGAATCCGATCATAGCTATCTGATATAAGGTCAGCTGTAGCAAATATTGGAAACGATGGCTGTGATAGTTCCCTTGATAGATAAACAAGCGATGATTCGAGTGTATGAAAAACTAGCTGTTGTGTAGGACTGGACAACGGCGAGATAAGAAATATCGTAAGTATTTATAAAAAAAAATTAATTTGAAAACTTAGTTTTTAGCTACATGTTATCAAACTAACATATTATTATTATTTACTTGTAAGGGTGATTGTGCCATATCACAAATCAAGTATCCAGAATTTTTGAGTATTTAACACAAGGTTGATAAAATCAACCAATCTTGGATAGATAGGTGGAGGTTGAAGTTAACGTGTGATTTGTATGAATAAAATTGTCATCCCTAGTACATTGTATATTATTTTATTAAAAAATGTAAGTATTGTTTATTTAATTATGACTCATGTTTTAATGCAATTGTATATATAATTCTGAGTATATTTAACTGCATAAGCAATTACAAGTTTAAAAATTGAACAGAAGATTATTCGAATGTGAAATGGCGGGAAACAAAGTACGAGACCGTAATTGCAACTATCTAATAGTTGGTTCGGAACATAAAACGATGATCGAAAATTAAATAGGCTCAATCGGAAGCAATTGCAAGTTTAAAAATCGAACGGAAGATTTTTTGAATGTGAAATGGTGGGAAATAAGCACGGGAACCTAATTGCAACTTTTAAATAGTTAATCTGGAACATAAAATAGTGATCGAATATCAGATAAGCACAATTGGAAGCAATTTCAAGTTTAAAAATTGAACGGGAGATTATTCGAATGTGAAATGGCGGGAAATAAAGTACGGGGGCCTAATTGTAACTTTTTAATAGTTGATTCGGAACATAAAACGGTGATCGAAGATCAAATATGCTCAATTGGAAGCAATTGCAAGATTAAAAATCTAACGGAAGATTATTCTTAATAGTTGATTCGGAACATAAAACTGTGATCGAAGATCAAATATGCTCAATCGGAAGCAATTGCATGTTTAAAAATCTAACGGAAGATTATTTGAATGTAAAATGGCGGGAAACAAAGTACGTGGACCTAATTGCAACTTTTTAATAGTTGATTCGGAACATAAAATGGTGATCGAAGATCAAAGATCAAATAGGCTCAATTGGAAGCAATTGCAAGTTTAAGAATCGAACGGAAGATTATTCGAAAGTAAAATGGCAGGAAATAAAGAATGGGGACCTAATTGTGACTTTTTAATAATTGATTCGGAACATAAAACGGTGATCGAAGATCAAATATGCTCAATTGGAAGCAATTGCAAGATTAAAAATCTAACGGAAGATTATTCGAATGTGAAATGATGGAAAAAAAAACGATTGAGTTTTGGTCTTCGATCACCATTTTAGTTCCAAATTACATCCAATTGAGCCTATTTGACCTTTCGTGCAATTTCTAAACTACGTGTTCGCATCCAATTGAGCCTATATCTTCGTTTTAAATTCAGAATAAACTATTAGAAAGTTGCAATTAAGTAACTCTAATATTTAATTGAATATTTAACGACGACAACAATTACGCAACAAACAAATTAAAATAAATACAATAGAGATTACACATTCGTCGAATTGTTATGTTGGCAAATCTGACTTGGAGAGTATGCCCTGTTGCGCCAAACCTACGTAGTCGGGGAAACTCTACGATATATGGTATTCTAGATGTACGTCTACGTCAAAGAACACGCGGTTCGACTTCTGGTGGCAACAAAGTATTAAGTAGGAGAATATGGTCGAGAACTTCCTACTTGACTTCATTTGGTAGAGGAAATACAGTCTCGGTATACGCTGCTCTCCAAAGATTAACCGTGTAATAAATAGAGCATAAGGTGTTCGGTGCAAAACCTCTATGCATAGCCACTGCGACTCATGCTCAATTGGAAAACTTTTCAACTGAAATCGTCTGCAAGTGCAGGTGTTATCAGTCAATTCCATGATGTATGCGATATTACGTCTACATATCATGGAGAAGCGCACTTGATCCAATGGTTCCACACGTACCTTTCTTGCCACATTTAAAGTTTTGAAGTGTTTATCTTCCTGAGACGGGGTTAGCATACTTGTGCAACTTTGTGATTCTGCACGTATGTCATGAAACCACTGTTGCAGCTTGTTACGAATGTGCTCAATCATTGCGAGAATTGGTAACTCTTGATCCTTTTTGAATAATGCATTGAGCAACTTCGCATTGTTTGACATCATCATGTTGTATCGATGTCTTGGAAAATGTTACTGTTCCCGGTTTTCAATCCCTATATTCGTCAGATACTCCCATGCAAAATTTTGATTAACTTTCTACTTCAACCACCAGGAATTTATCACACTCTTCAAAATTGTAAGCTTCTGTAACTCTCCTAAATAATGCAACGATGTCACCGCCTTGATACTTAGTCTTTAGGTTGTCTTGTATATGGTACATGCAATATTCATGATGTGCCTCGGAAAAAAACTTCGCTGATACCATTTATTATAAACTGTTCCCGATCAGTTACAAAGGTAAGGTTATCGACGTCCCCAATTACTTTCCTCAACTTTGTAAAGAACCAACACATCCACATATCATTCTCTCCATCGACTATACCGAATGCAAGAGGGTAAATTTGGATGTTGACATATAGCAATAATCAACTTGCATTCGTATCTAGGTTTAAGAGTTGTATCGTCAACTAGAATTAGGAGTGTATATCATTTCAAAATTTCCGAATGCATTGTCCAAGAGCAATGAAGAAATACTTGAAGCAATTCTCACCCTGTGTCTCAATAAAAAATGTCGAGTCAGGATTAGTTATCCCCTTGTTATAGCAATCTCTAGCCAATTTAGCATAACTCTCATCGGTCGAACTCATTAAATCGCCCAACATGCATTCTTTGGTCTTCCAGGTCTTCTGGTAGCTCATGATCATCCCATACTCTCGATGGGCATCATTAATGATGTCTGAAAATTTGTAGATCGTCTATGAGTCTTGAAACTTATGCATCATCCGTCGACCAATAAATCATGTACGAGCTTGCCTGTGATCATTTTGACGAATACTCACTTCGTAAGTATATTCCCCGTGCATACTTGTGAACTACATAGAACTCATTCATGTTTATCTTCGTCGCTCGCAAACGCCAACGGAAACTGTCGTCAACGTAGATAATTGTGTACATCGACTTATTTAATTTCCTCTCTTTAAACTTAAAGTTGTGTTTCAATGCAATCCGATGCACAACTTCCTATAAATCTACTTCATTTCAAATAGTTGCTCGACATGTAAATCTTCATCATCGAGAACCATACACGAATAATTAGAGGACTGTGCACTCGGTCCAGCTTGTGGGTTCTCACCCCACTCAAGTCTCCAACGGTATAAAACAATCAAATCCTCATTTGTAAATTCATTTTCATTCATGTTGTCTTGAATTATCGAGAGAATTATGTGCATAATAGTGAGATCGGGTGATGAACTGTCTCGAGAATAATCAAATCATCATTACAGCCTATCTCCATTGTGTTCCAAAAATCATTTATATTACGATCCCCCTATCAGAATCTTCGCGTTCACTGTCGGGGACGTTCTTCCTCATTAAAGTTATACAAACAAGAGTCGTGCAATTTTGGTACAAGTCAATTAGAACATTCGTTTCAGCCTCAGAAGTAACATTTATAGATGGAATTGAAATGGATATGTGCTCATTGAATAAAAATCTCAATTTCATATCGTACTAAGAGAGATCAATGTTGAGCTTATTCTGTAAATCGTGGTACATTTCTGCATATGATGTACTCGATGTTATTACAATTCCAATAGCACCACGTCTAGCACTCGCCCATTTCCATGTCTATCGATCATTTTCATTCAATTCAAATTTACCAAAGTAACAAATCGGGACTGCAGCTAATCCTATATCTGCATTACAAAATAGATTTTTTTTAAAAAAAATTAGATAATAAGGACATGAAAAAAGTCTTTTGGCTGGCCAGCTATTCTTCATGCCCAAACGACTGGGTCGTCCTTTTTACAGACAATCGTGAATCTGTCTAATGCAGATGAATTTTTTTCTCATTTTTGCTTTAAAAAATTATAGACATGTTTAAGAAATATAAAAATTTATCTGTCTATATCGAAATAAGATTTAACGATTAAAACAATATACTAATTTAACGAAAATGAAATTAAATATACAAAAACATACTTACTGATTCGAAGTGATGGCTATAAACAATATTTTTTTATTGAGAGATTGATAAATTTATGAGATTTTAAAGTTGAAGTAGATGAAAAATGAAAGAGTTTTTATTTGTGTTGGAGTAAACAGATAAAGAAAATGACTTATTTTGAAATTTTAAGTTGGAATTGTTTGGTTTTTACTTTGTAATTTAAAGGGTATTATTATCTTTTAAATAAAACTATATTTTTGTAATTGTATAACATATTTGAGGGTATTTTTATTTTTTAATCATCAAAGACCATTGTGGTGAATGACAAATAACTTTTGGCTTATGTGGAAAATGGGGATATTGACTTGGTTAGACCTAAAAGTACTCCTTAACTTTTGGCTTGATCAGTAGGGAATGCATTATCAAGATCTTGATTTCTTCTCTATACACTACTCCAGATGTCAAAAAATCAAGGTGGGATCCCAGATTCTTAAAGCAAGTGATATTTAAATATCGATGGAATAGTGGACAGGGAAGGTCGCGACAAACCAACCTCATTTCATCCCTATATTCAGTATAATATTATAATATTGAAGTTAAGCAGAAATTTTTGAAAATACTGTAATGCTATAGGTTGTAATAATTCTAACAACTTTCAATGCTTGTTGTTTATGTATTATCGAGCATTTCCGTCACATCCTATTATGATACCGAGGTTTCATGTCTCATCAGCCAATTCCTACATACTAACCAAAGATTTGTAATGACAAGATGGAAAATCAAGAAATTTAGCTAAGTATAAGAAACGTAAGGCAAAGAGACATAATATAGACACATGAACATTTTTCAACCTTTTTAATTACTCAACGATGCAAAAGGAAACCAAGTACAAGTTGTGAAGGGTCAATACTGCAATTGTTGTCTCAACAATTAGAATAAATAGCACAAAAATCGTTTGTGCATTGACGGCCTCAATTGTTAGGTGGTTACATGCAGTTTTTGCATCCCATATAGCCAAATCGTCCCATTTTCAAGGACTAGATAAACCGCTCTCAACTGTTGTGTAATGCCCCAAAATTCTATGCAATGTAAAACCTTCAGAAGTTTTGTGGGTGAATTTGCAATTTTTAGTTTTATCAGGAACTTCATAGTAAATATTGAAAACTATATTAGTTATTGGGAACGTGGTGAATCGAAATAATAAGAGTTAAGAATGACCGTTTGATACCAAAGAATCAAATTGGGTTCTTCTAATAATTCTTAAAAAGTCAAAAAGACTAAAGTGAAGATAAATTTTGTCGACATTTGTTTATTCAGGGAAAATATGCAAATATTGAGAATGTGAGGATCTAGATATCATTATCTGACTCATTATAGTTCGTAATAAATGATGTAGAGATAATTCAAGAAATACGTGATTTGTGCATACCATATCCAAGAACGAGAAGTTCGAATAAAAATGTGGTTGCTTATTTAATGAGGACCAAATGACATTTTTAGTACACCTTTCATTTTAAGGTAAATTAGATTCGAAGGAAAATTTTACGTAGAGAGGGAAAGTTTGATCATATAATTCTTGATTTTTCTTCCAATTTTTTTGTTGGTTTATTCAAGGCTATATGATTATTTTTTTTTTGTTTTTATTCATGAAATGCTAATCCATCTTAGGATCTTTATAATGAAATGAAATGCAAATTCTTTTAGAAATTCGAAATAACACAGACTGCTCGTATGNTCCAATTTTTTTGTTGGTTTATTCAAGGCTATATGATTATTTTTTCATAATAATTATTCATGAAATGCTAATCGATATTAGGATCTTTATAATGAAATGAAATGCAAACTCTTTTGGAAATTCGAATTAACACAGACCGTTCGTATGATCAGGGACGAAATGTGGTATGAATTATATATAACTTTTGATTATATATTTCTATCGATAAAAACTGAACATATTATATATTGTTGAGCACTTTACCTTAATACTTGTCATTTTTCCTCCAATCTATAGATTAGTCCGGATCGTTGGGATGCATGGTGGACATGTATATATATATATGTGTTGTTAAGGACCTAATATTTATGTCTAGAATCCTAAGTTTCCTTGTTAAGTATTTTATTTCAGGGTAATAGAATAAATAAATTTCTTGCATATTTTATGATTATATTATTTGACTTTATGATCGTTTCCGCATCCTTTTATCAAGAAATGAAATTTAAGTAATATTTTGAGTTTCTTTGAATTTGGGGCGCTTACCGTTAGTCGTATATATCATTGGGCTCATTTTTGCCAAATAAATAAAATGGAACAATACATAACTAAGAGATTTAGTTTTACCAATTTCAAATTTAAGAACTTAAGTT
>CAIGRT010122512.1:7629-18950 GCA_903798405.1 Fraxinus platypoda | reverse complement strand
AAAAAAAAAAAAAAAAAAAAAATTTGATGTCTTGCTTAGTTTTCTTATTTTGAGTTTGATCCATTTTTCGTTGATTATCCAAATCTTAATCTTGCCTCCTTCAATGTGATATGACTTGCCAATTCCATCCGATTCAAAATCAACTATGTAGACTTCTTCCTCTTCGGACTCAAACACAAATTCAATTGTTGGACAATCGATGAAATCGAAAGAATATGTGTTAATTTCATCATCATTAATTGCCACTTCTTCGCTTGGTTCCTTTGTGATTAATTTTTCATCATCTTTATACTCTTTTTCAATAATTGATATCTCATCAAATTGAATGGTCGGTTCACACTCTAAATTCACCAGCAATGATAAATCTTTCCTTTCAACATTTTCAAGTGGATTATATCCCCACTTTTTAAATTCGTCCCAGATTACAAAATCTCATGTGCGTATTTTGCTTTCATCTAATATAGCAAGTTCATTATAATATTTTGTAAGTACCTCCCCATTCAATAGAGGAGGACCAACTCCCTTAAGAATGATATCATCATGTGGATGTGTAGATATATATTTACCCTTAGGCATGTAACTTTCATCAGATATGTCAATTACTTGTTTTCGACGTCTTAAATATTGTTTAAATCGCAGAAGCTTGAACATAAAGAGATTAGTGCATATATACAAGTATTGCCCAGTATAATGCATCACATTACAAATCTCATAGTTTATGTCTACTACAAACATATCCTCATCATCCATGTTGAGATTACATGTTGCAAAAAAAATTACTATCTTGCCATCATTAGAATCATGCATATACTGTTGAATAGTATTTAAAAGAATACCAAGCACAAAAGAGATCAGGGTGGGTAACCAAAATTAAGAAAACAAAAATAAATAAATAAATAAAGAATTCAAATCCTATATAAACTAATAAACTCAAATTAAATACTTTATTCCCCAAGTAATAGAACCCAAAAACTTGTTCGTGCAAAATTCGCAAGCGTACGAGATCTTTCACAAGTAATAGAATTGATGAGTTACGAGTTATTGTCCCACAATGAATAAATTCAATTCAAATTTACTAGCTTTTTATGGGATTCGAATTATGTAAATGAGAGTTGAATTTTGTTTTGTGTTAAATCAATCTAAGAAAGTTATAAAAAAAAGTGATTTTTATCAATTTATAGATGATTGTATTGAATTTGGAATCCGCCTATTGCTATCTATTTCAATTCTTAATTTGTAATCTAATTCCGTTCATGCGTTCTTGAAAATCGATAAATCTATGATATATAATTTTCTTTTTCAAGACAAATTAAATCTATCCTAAGCATGACCCAAATATATTCCTAACTCGAATTCAAAGAATGCTTTAAAGTTTAAATTATCTATATGATTGCACATGTGATAAATGTTATTTCTAACATCTATTGCACATGTGTTAATTTTGTCACGTTCTAAACTTATCGTGAGTCTCTAAACACTACAGCAATCAACTAATTATCTAATGGTGGCCAATCAATTAAATCATGTAATGAGTATGCAAAATAATCAAGAAATGCAAGAAATAAATTAAACTACTAGTTTTGAATTAAAACAAATAAATAATAGGGTTCATCTTCATTCAATACTAAAACGGATCTAGCATAACATGTTAATATATAAATTACAAAAAAGAATAATAAAAAAATATCACCCAGATCATGATATAATGCAAAAGATGTTGATTTTCAATTACATGGTTGAATTTTTCAAAATCTTGATGTAATTGACCTTCAATTCCTTGCTAGGGTTTGATATCCTCTCTCAAAATACAGTAATTGGCCCCTTGTTCTTAATGAATTTGATGATAATATTTTGTATGAAGAGGCAAGAGAGTTTTTCAATATGTAGACCTCGTTCTCTATTTATCAAAGGTGGAAAATAGGTCACAAAATCGCATTCAATTTGGGTTCCAAAAGAATTTGAATCGCGAAAGGAAATAGCTGATTCATCTGTGAAAATGGCCGTGTGTACCGGCATAACTACCGCACACGCACCGTAGAGCCAAATGGCTCTCGGGTTGAGGAAAATAGGGTACCCTGCGCACGCCATGAATTGCTCGGCGCGCGCAAGTTCACTTTCGGTTCGTCCATGAGCAGTTTTCAATATTTTGGCCATAACTTTCTCTACATATATTAGATTGAGGTGATTCAAAATGCGTTGAAAAGATAATGGAAAGGGCTACAATTTTTATATTTTTCCAATTCAAATGTTTGCTATCCGAAAATGAGTCTCAAATTGAGGCTAAAAATTCGGAGTATAACTTCTTCGATTGGAAATTAATTTGTGAAAATACTTTAATTAGATTTCACTCATTTGACCTCAAATTGCATCCAATTGATCCTATATGATCTTCTATCATCGTTTTGTTGTCCGGATCAACAATTGAATGTTTACACTTTGATCCCCCAAATTTTGAATTTCCTCCGTTTTCGCACGTTTTTTTGTTCCTTTCTTCTAAATCCATCAATTTGCATTAAATTCAACCTACAAACATAATTAACACAAAATTAAGCTATAACTCATCCAAAATACTAACAAATACACTAATTTAATGGGTTAAATAAGTGTACAAAAGACACTTATCAGTCACGAATTAAAAGAAAGCTGTGTAAAGTTGTCGACTATACCGCACTAAAATGTATTTATCTATTAACTATTGCACTGAGCAATATTGTTTAAAGAAAAATTTACGGATCAGTAACATTGGTTAAAATAATTAGGTCTAAGTAGAATGTTTGATCAACTACTAATAAATTTGGTGCATTAATTACAACATCTATACATCTTGTAATACTACTAGAAGAAGAAAATTATTCTACTTATCTTTAAATAGCTAAAATAAATACTTTGCAATATTTAACTAAAAATATCTTTAAAGCATGCATGCAACGCAATGCAATTCCGCATTTAATTTTATTTTGAGTATGTGTAAATACTAAAATCTAGTTAATTAAGCAATTTGTATTAATTATTCATTTAAGCCAGAATACACAGTCAGTCAGAACTTCCTATATGCATTTTTATGCACAGTTCTGACTTGTATAGCTTAATAGATTTGTGTTCGACAAGATATAATTTATTGAGAAATTAAATAAAGATAAACACTAAATATTACGTGGTAAATCCCTAAGGGAAACATCCACGAGATCTCATGTCACGAGTAAAATAATTCACCATCAAAGAATAAAAAATACAATGTTTCAGTTTTGTAATCTCGTAAAATTAACAAATACAATCAAAAGCAAGTAAAGAACAACTCCCGCATTTTTTTCTTCTTTTGATTTGTTGGAGAAGTGGAACCAAACCTTATAGTCTTGACTTTATCATCACTTCACTATTGTATTCGACCGCAACCACTACTTGGATTAAGATTCACCAATTTTAACTCACGCCTAGTAGCTTGATCTTTGAGTATAATTGTATCGTTCATGCTCAAGTGTGTTATCTTCAATTACTGTTGAAGAATATGATTTTTACTTTGAGATACTTCAATGGAATATAAGCCGGTCACTGGAGATGGTCAGAAGATTTCAGAACTTGCTGCTGCAGGTTCGCTGGACATAGGCAGATTTTTCTCAAAGATCATTAATCGTTTTCTCTATTTATGTAGAGTATCCTCCAAGGTATGAACGTGTCTTACCTAAAATATGAAAATTTTGCACAATAAGAGGAATGTAGAATATGTTTGATATGTACAATAATTAAATTAGGGAAAGTTTTGATTTGTTAAAGTAATATTTCCTTCTTTTAATTATTTGACCATCAAACCAATTCAATATGGTAAATATATAATGTAGAATATGTTTGATATGGTTAATAATTAAATTAAGGAAAATTTTAATGTGTTAAAAAAATATTTCCTTCTTTTAGTTATTTGACCAATCATACCAGTCCAAGATGGTAAATATATACATATTGCATATTGTTTAGTGCATGAAAACACTAAAATTCGCAACCAAAAAATCTGTTTACCTTTAGTACACAATCAATCACTGGCCTACCTGAAATCAATTCTAACTGACTGACTTACTTGTTTTGACTGAAACCAATTGTACACGTTTTTTACATATGTTTTGACATTGAAAATCATTATAATTTAAGTAAGACAATAAATAAATATTAAGTGAAAATATAAGATATATTTTACTTACAATATCCCCATTTGGGTTAACTTACTTTTAAAAACATCTTTTTGATTTTTAATGTCACTTTTGTGAGTGTATGTAGAGTATTTGCAAAATAAAGTTCATGAACTACTCATTCTCAATTAGTCTTGTCAAGTAACTTAAACAACTCCTCCGAACTTCATGAAACCAACCAATGTACCACATATTATGCAAGCCAAGCAAAAACTAAACAGATATGCCGCAACATGATATCAATTTGAAGTAATATACCTGCAGACTAAGAAGTTGTAACACTTGGCACAAATCAAGCGTCCTACATACTGCAATTAGTGTTCATGTTCCATTATCACCACATATCAAAATCAAAACTACTACTCCCCTATTTTAGAAATTAATAAGCCCACCTTATAAAGTGAAACAAATAGGTACATAGTGAGATCAGAGAATTGGAGTCAGAATGATAGAACCATTCAATTTAGTGGACTTCTTGGCCAGTAGAAGGTTGGTCCAGCCTAGCTGTCTAGAGTTAGGGTTCAGTGTCTTTTTTTGCTTTCTCAACTGGGTTAGCTTGATTCTCTCTTCAACAGGAGCAGTAACAACAGCATCGTTGTTTTAGTTTAACGTGTTAAGAGGTCAGAACCTTGTCTCTTCAGTGCTGCATGAGTGGAACTGACTGGTACTAAGGATAATCAATCTCCCCCTTACTCACACATACCATCTGTAATATGCAAGAATAGCTTGAAACTACAAAATTCGAGATCAAATGCAATGAGCACTTTCTAAAACGATAAGGCAGAATTGACCTTTTCATGTTCGATCTAGATTTTGTTTCTAAACATTTTTGCTCTATTTTTCCTTTATGCAATGGATACTAGACTTTATAACCAAGTTTAGATTGTTAATCGAAAAATCTACGAAAAAGCCCACACGAGTGAATCACACATAAATCTGAAAATTTATTAGAAAATTGAATCAATCACAAAATTTTTGGACAAATTACACATTCAGATCAATTTCACGGTCATCTTAAAATTCTCAAGATAAGTATGAAATTTCCATTCAATTGTTTGCTCACAATTAATTCAATTAATTTCTCATATTGAAACGTGAGTGTGTGATATGACACTTTAGACATAATTAATTATGAACATGTCCTAACCACATTTAACACTTCCAATGACTACATGCTAAAGTGTGTTTCAAACAAACCATCATCTGATAATGTCTCTTTAAATAAAAATATGTGCGTGCCAAACTAGAACATCTATATAAATTTTTTGTTTGTTTGTTTTGCATGCTCATGTAATGATTTTTTCTATATCTTTTCAATTCATGGAGTTGACTTTCACACGGCCATTTGGGTAACTTTTTTCTCATATTGTATGTTCATTATCAAGGAATGCTTCACACGTCTATGGGATAGCCCTCTTCTCTAATAAACTTGTTTGTTTGCATAACATCATATTGCAATGCAGAGAAACATGGATATTGACCACAATAATGCTACACGTACAATGTCCCTTGACAATTTGGGTTTACAACCTAACGTGGCATCAAAAAAAAATCGAAATTTGAATTATCATTTCCGATGTCAGTCTTATTTTCCCCCACCCCAATAAACTCTTCCTCCTCTCTCCAATTTCTTCCCAGTTTCGACAACCTCTCTTACCATTCGAAATGAATTAAGCTAAATGAACATAATGCTTGACATATAGGTTAACAGACCTCTCACATTGCATGTGGGTCCCGATCTGAATTAAATATTGTCGAACTCCCCNTGTGTGGTGTCATCCCCTATGTCAAGCATTATGTTCGTGTAGCAAAACTCATTCGAAATAGCCGGAATCCACAACACGTCACCTTCGGCCATCTCGTCACAAAGTTCTTTGAAGATCGACGATTCAGTAGCCGTCTCCTGTTTATACTCACTGCGATTTATATTTTAAGGTTTATACTCACCTCCATTCATACTTTAAGGTTATTGCTTTTTTATTTAGTTTAACGTTGGCCATCTCGTCACGGAGATCATTCGAGATCAATGAAGCCTTTGCTGTCTCCTGCGTCCAACCTCCGCAAACGTGTCGGTTGAATCTCCCAAGATCTCCAATATCAAATCCACTGAATTTCAAAAGGTTGCCTTGACAGTAAGCTTTGCAGGTTATACTTTAAGTTTATTGGTTTTTTATTTGTTTTAACGTAGAGAAATTACGATTTCATACAAGTTTTAATTCTGAGAATTTATGAAATTTCAATTTCAATTTTTTGTTGATACCGATCATTTACTTTTGTATAAATGTAAGGTTAAACGGTACACATTCTTGTAATAATCACAAATTTTGATCTTTTTTTGTAAATATACCTTATCAGTGTGACTTGTGAATAAACTATCATTCGACAAATAGAATTTGGGAAGAATATATGAGTGTATTTACGGATTAGTAGAAACCGGGTACATTGCTAAATATTGTACATATAATGCATTTGATGTTGATGAAGTGTATTTGGATTAGGCTTCACACTTATCATTTGTGTTTGGTCTTCGAATCCCATATTAGAATGCTAAGAAAGAATTCAGTATGTCATAGCTGCAGGAGTAAGGCTCACTTCTTTGCTAAATGCCCGATAAAAATTCGATGCCCAACGTGTAACCAAGGATTTCAAAAGTGCTTTGAGGTAGAAAGAGCTACAGCTAACAAAGGTAAAATTTTCAAATTTTGCAGTCAGAAATGCGGTTTCTGGGAGTGGTACAAAGAAGAGGAATCAAGCGGCGAATTGAGTAACGTTCGCATTACGTTTCCTAAATCGGAGTCGATCGAATCGGTTGATGATATGTCTCGCATGTTTCAATTGCAAGTTCAGCTTAACAATGAACAAGAACTCCACATATCTGTGAACGTGAGGATCGACATGGGCAAATCGAGCGCCGAAGGGAGCACCAAAGGTATGGCGCCAGCTTGATTAACGGTGGATGTTTTCTTAGCTACTTCGAATTTTGTGTTTATGTTCGAAGACAACGAATGTCAGATTGAAGATTTTGTAAATTGAACAATAGTATCATTACTTAACGATAAATTATGTGTTGATGTTACGCATTTGCTTCACACGACATGCGTTATCATTTGAGGTTCTCTTTCATTTTCTATTCAATAAACTGTTGCAAACCATCGAACTGCTAATAGTGTACTGCATGTTTGGAACCGGTATATCTTCATAGAGAACATAATGTAGTTTATCAATTTTCACAAACAAAAGTATTCCAAATAAACATCATTAACACATTATGCACAGATTTAAATCACAGTAGCCTAAAGCAATGTCCTAACTGCAAAAACTGAAATGCTACTACAATTCAAAGTTTTTCCTAGTTTAAGATGCTACAATTCAAACGCCAGAGTTGTACACCAATACAAAAAAAATTAACCAAGCATATATAACATAGCAAGTCGGCCATTTTTCATCTCCTTGACCTTCGATGTTGCAACAATATCCATCTACCATATGAACTTAACACCGTTCTTGATCTTGTCGAAACCCAGTCGGCCGTCTCCTCTTCATGATTACCTAATATACACGTGGCAATCAAATTCATATTATATCGACTCATATACTCACTGTGGAAATCATCAAAAATTCCATATTTAAATAATTAACTTACAGCATCGTTCTCGGGAATACTAGAACAGTATTTGGTGTTAACACATGAAAATTGAATGTATGAAGAGGATCAAAACACGTTGCCACCTTAATGCGATAAATGTTGATAGTAGGAAGGATTTGCACGACCTAATGTACAAGACAACGTTAAAAGGTTTGCATGAATTAATCAAACTAAAATATAAATGTTTTAATATTTATTTGTGTACCTTAAGAATGGAAAATGACATGGGTTGACAATGGATGGATCAACATAGAAGAAGTTAATTGTTGTGTAAACATTTGACTTTCATGGTCACCCTATATCATCAAAAAAAATGCAAATAAAACATTATTTACCAGCAAGAGCCGTGAATAGGAGAACGGTGTAGGCATGGAGGTTTGTTGTTCTTGATATGCCTGAAGGGATGATGCATCTGATGGACAAGTACGCCTTGAAGTTGGCCTGTTTCGTTTGGATGAAGTCGAAGGAGCCCGCATTTACATCCTTACGAATAAGAACTTATGTTAGGATTCCATTTAATTTTAGAGGGTAATATATCAACTTACCTTCGGTTTCTTTGAAGTCGATTCCAACGGGCTTATTATCCGAAGTTTCTTAGGTGAGCCCTTCTTATTCGTCGCTTTAGGATCCAATACAGAGCAACTGGCCTTATTTTACGATCCTGTAAATTATGACGACATTTGTAGATTACTCTGCTGGGACATTATTTTCGCCAATCGACCTTGAGCTCAGAAGGTCCTTCCATTGAAATTGTATCCATTCCATTATCGTATGGGTCCGACCTTCATCTTCTGCAGCTACGTCTACAACCGATGCGAAAGCCTTACTCATTTTATCATAACCCAATTTTCCAGGAGTGCTTACCAACCCATCGTAGTGCATAGCAACCCTGGTGTGTGCTCTACTAATATCCATCCTCCATCAATGCAGTATATACCTATCTGAGAGTATAGTAACATCATTACGGATGAGTACTGTGATAGTATACCTGTAAAGTATTCCTCGAAACTTAGACAAGTGGAAGTTGCATATAATTTCACGATTCTGCATATGAAATATGACTTGATATGTTTTTTTCTTCTGTCGATCGCCACATAACACGTCCTTCCGTACCTCATACATCATCACCGAACAACCTTCCATAGCCAGATATTATGTTACATTATACCTTCCTCATGAACTCAAATTGCTTCGTCATTTCATAGGTTGTAGCGCACGGAACCATTTGAGAGAATGACTTTAAATTAGCCTAAATCTCCTTTTCAACCTTGTTCCGTAGTGCACGTTCATACTGTTTGACAAATTGCTTCAACGGCTTCTTTAAATGAACATACCCATCAAAAAAGGCATTCATACTCTTAGACCGTTGTGTTGTCGACATCCCGGCCCAAAATGTTATTTTTAGTAAGCAAGGAACACATTGACCTCTATTCTCGTAAAACCTCGATAAATCTTGCAACTCGTATTTTTCTATCATTGTTTTCCAACCATCCTCAAATTTTTCGATATTCTTCAAATCATATACCAATACATGTATAGTTGAAAATATAGATCTCGTATCCACGTGGTAGCCAAATTTTTCTGGCAACTTCTTCAAAATGTGCCATAAACACCACCTATGCTTCGTATTCGGGAAAACTACTTGTAGTGTATTTTGCATGGCCTTGTCTTGATCTGTTATTATTCCATGTGGAGCTTGACCCTGCATACACTTAAGCCATGACCTGAACAACCATATAAAAGTATCTGTGTTCTCATTTGATAACAAACTACAACCAAGCAGTGTTGATTGTCCTTGGTGATTCACACTAACAAAAGGGGCAAATAGCATGTCATACTTGTTAGTGAGGTAAGTGGTGTCAAATGTAACAACGTCACCAAACTCCTTATATGCTTGACGACGTCGATTGTCTGCCCAAAACACATTCTTTAGCCGCTATTCTTCGTCCAAATCAATACTGAAGTAAAATCTCGTGCATCGTACGTGGATTTCTTAAAAGCAAAATTGTATTACTGCGGCATCTCCTTTTCCAAATTTTAAAATCCTCACCCATTCGAAATAGTTTCTACAATCCTTTTCTACACAAGCGAAATTCTCATATCCGCCAGCTTCGACAACTGCAGAGTTCCTGCCATATCATTTACTTCAATCTTCTATTTCACACGTGCGCTTAATTCTTTGTTACATCGATACAACCTTGACTTCGAAGGACTTGTTTTATGATTGTGGTCGAGGTGTATTGTTTCAATTATCTAGAAACCATGATAATCAAATGCCGCAGAGATCCTGGCTTTACATCCCATTTGCATTGTTGGTTGCAGCTTCAAGGAACCGCTTGTGGAACCTCTTCTTCATTCTTCACGACTGCATGTAAAAGTCGCATAACACTCAACTCCATCGTCATCTTTTTTCGAATTTCATTTCCTAACTGGGAAACCTACATCGTAAGATATCTTTTGTAGAACTCAAAAGCTTCTTTTTCGTCCTTGAACTTCATACAAACCACAAGCACAGTCACACCATCTATTTCTCTCATTTCATCTACACGTACATTCATATTGTCTTCCTCGTTCTCATTTTCGGATTCCACCAATAAATCATGTTCCACTTCTTTCATAATTTCTTCTCCTGTATCAAAATTAGTGGTCACATTCAGAAAACCATAACCTCTCCCCAATTTTACATCGATACATATTAATCATAGCAACATAAGCAAGATTTGATCGGAGCACCCAAAAATCATTTTCATATATGTTAACATAAACTTCTCATCAAATTTATCTAGTATTCAGTCAGTGAACTACATATATTTCACAAAATGAATCACTCAACTTCACAAAAAAATGCTGCTACTAACTTTTTACAAAATTATGTAAGATGCTATTCAGTTTCATTTCTCAAAGAATTTTATAATTTCAACCACGTTATACTCTTTCAACATTATTTTCAGATTATCAAAATACTCCTTCAACATTATTTTCAGATTCTCAAAGAAAATAATTACACAATACAACACAAAAAACACCTTCAATTGTAACGATCGGGGTAGGGGTCAACGGTGGGAGTTCATATATGGCGGAGACGGTTTTCTCAAACTTTAGGAAATTTCTGGGTTGACGAAATGATGATTTTCGGAACAAGCGGGGTCCTTCTGTAAAATGTTGTAGCTGACTAGAGCTCAACCCAAATTTGTACAATGTCGCCACGAGAGTCAATCATAGCTGATATTCACAAAAGGAAATCAAGTTGCCTTTGTATGGTAAATGGGAAAAAACGTTGGCACATATCTATAAAATGGTGGGCTCACTCTAGGTTCGTACAACGTCGTCAGGAGGGTGAGTCTTTGGCGGTGTTGACTTTGGATGGATGAGATATTTGGGATGTTTTCGTGGAATATTTGTGGGAAACTGGGTATTAACCAATGTCTCACAATTTCATTTGACGCCCATTTTGTTATTCCCAATGGTTTTTCTTCTTTTCGTTTTTTTTTTTTTTT